>JAYJMF010267507.1:0-13963 GCA_036873715.1 Salvia sclarea
GTGGGGGTGGAACCGGCGGCGGGTTTGGTGGGGGGGCCGGTGGGGGTGGGGGAGGTGGTGGTGGACTGGGGGGAGGCTCTGGTGGCGGAATTGGTGGTGGTGCTGGTGGTGGCAAAGGGGGAGGGTTTGGTGGAGGAGTTGGGGGTGGTTCCGGTGGGGGCCTAGGTGGCGGTGCTGGAGGAGGAGGAGGAGTTGGAGGTGGGGCCGGGGGAGGATTTGGTGGCGGGGCCGGTGGTGGGACCGGGGGAGGATTCGGGGGTGGAAAGGGTGGAGGGTTTGGTGGAGGAGCCGGTGGAGGGGCCGGGGGAGGGTTTGGAGGTGGATCTGGCGGTGGAGGTGGAATTGGTGGCGGCTCAGGTGGTGGTGCCGGAGGAGGGTTTGGTGGCGGTGGCGGGGCCGGTGGCGGCGGTGGATTCGGCGGAGGAGCCGGTGGTGGTGGAGGGTTTGGTGGCCGAGATTAGATTTGTATGGTGTTATGTTATAATTAAGTAATTATTTACAGGGCAAAAAAAAAAGGTCCAACTATATATAGTTTGAGTATTGCATGCATGGCATAGCATGCTCTATTCTATTTGATATATGATGTAATACTACTGGTTTTCCTAAATTATCCATATATATTGCATTGAATAATTATATCTCTTGCAAAATTAAAGTTGCTGGTGCCGAACGAATTAACACAAATTAATTAAATCTAGTTCCTAACTATATTGCCTCAATACTTTTGGCATTGGCCGGGATTAATTGTAATATAAGGATGCGTTCGTTTTGTGTGATACAATATATAAATAAAAAATAATCCAAACTAATTAACCTACAATTTACTAATTTGATGTATTAATTTTGAATTATGTGACAACTTATGCTCAATCAAGAGTATATTGCTGAGATATTTTATATATCGTAATCTCTCGGTTTAGTCGACTTTAATATTGAGTGATTAAATATGTAAAAATATATAGTACTACGTACAGTGGGACAAATAAGTATAAAAAATCAAAAGGTACGTACGAAATTGTTAATATTTCGTTATATATATATATATATATATATACCTATATATATATATATATAATCATCAGTCCATTAACATTTACAATTATACTTAACCTTTCCAATCATCTAAACATATCAATAGTTCAAATGGCTGCAATCAGGTTATATTTAAGTATATATAAATATATAGATTCCAACAAAATATATAGACTCCACTACTGTTTTTCTTAAATATTGCTGCTAGAATAAAGAAGTTGTTCATTTCTCTAGTATATAATATATCTATAAATACAACACGAAAATATACATTTTGAAATATACATACAGGCAAACTGAGTGGAGAGAGAAATCAAATTTTCATTTATATTACATCTCATAATTATACTACTTCATTGATGCATGCCATGTACGTACGTACGTAAAAATCTAAAGATCATCCAATTCTAACATAATGTGCATTCAATAAACATAATGCATCGCAATGAAACAGCTTCAAAAACTTTATTGTAAAGATTAAAATACATTGTTTCTGAAATGTAATCTCGTGCCGATTTAATTGATTCCATGTGTAATAAATGAGACTATAGAGAAGTGTAATTAAGGAAACCTAACCCTATTAATCAAAGCCACATAGACATACAAGAAGAAGGTGAGATGTTGTGTAAATGTAATGATGATAATATTGGGCAATGGGAAATTTGGGTGGTTGAGAAATTAAGGAAGTTAACCTGCACTTGATGGAATGTTCACTATCACTATTACATTGTACCCTAAAAAATACTATAAAGGTAATATTTATATCCCAACTGCATGCATTTATGAACATTTCCCCCCTGAATTCCTATAAATAGAATCCAATGTTTGGACTTACGAGTCACACTAATTCTTGCTTCTTTTTTCAAAGAATTGGAGGAAGATGGGGAAGAATTTTGGAAACGGAGGGGTGTTTGTTTTGATCTTGTTGCTAGGGTTGCTCTGTGTCGAGGGGCGGAGGCTTGAGAAAGAAATGTGTGGTGGGTTCGGAAAAGGAAAAGGGTTTGGTGGTGGGTTTGGGAAAGGGGGAGGGTTTGGTGGTGGGAGTGGCGGCGGATTTGGAGGAGGCGAAGGAGGAGGTGGCGGTGCTGGTGGTGGCGAAGGAGGAGGGTTTGGTGGAGGTAGAGGTGGTGGCGAGGGAGGTGGATTTGGTGGTGGCGAGGGGGGAGGGATTGGTGGTGGTGGTGGTGGCGAGGGAGGTGGATTTGGTGGTGGCGAGGGGGGAGGGATTGGTGGTGGTGGTGGCGGCGAGGGAGGTGGATTTGGTGGTGGGTTCGGAAAAGGAAAAGGAAAAGGGTTTGGTGGTGGGTTTGGGAAAGGAGGAGGGTTTGGTGGTGGGAGTGGCGGTGGATTTGGAGGAGGCGAAGGAGGAGGTGGTGGCGAGGGAGGTGGATTTGGTAGTGGGTTCGGAAAAGGAAAAGGGTTTGGTGGTGGGAGTGGCGGCGGATTTGGAGGTGGCGAAGGAGGAGGTGGCGGATTTGGAGGCGGCAAAGGAGGAGGTTTTGGTGGAGGTAGAGGTGGTGGCGAGGGAGGAGGGATTGGTGGAGGCGGCCGTGGATTTGGTGGTGGTGGTGGCGAGGGAGGTGGATTTGGTGGTGGGGGCGGAGAAGGAGCCGGTGGCGGTTTTGGAGGGGGATTTGGGGGAGGCGGAGGCGGAGGCGGCGGTGGAGGTTTTGGAAGATTTGGTGGCGGGAATTAGTTTAGTTCGTATTGTGGTAAATTTATCGTGAAATAACGTATTATATAGTTTTAATGTATGCGGGTGCATGGCATGGTCTTTTCTATTGATGTTATAAGTTGTAATTCAGTTTTTTTTTAAGTAATTGATGGAATAAAATAAGTTTATTATGGCCCCTAATGTATTATTGACTCGTGGTTATGTCACGAGATTCTTCTTATGTCGACATATTTCATCTCTCTTGATCAAGATGTACTTTATTGAATAAAAAAATTATAATGCTATTGATGTACGTACAGTACAATTCTTAAGCTACAATGTTTAAACTATATAATATAAGGTTTTTGTGGAGAAACTTAAATAAAAATAATTAATACAGAAGCAAAAAAATGGAAAGAATGGTGACTTTACGTGTATGGATATATGTACATATGATATATTTATGTGTGTGTTGTGTTGTGTTGTGTGTGTGTGTGATTTTTCTAAAATTTTATTTTTTAGTAATAGAGATTTATTAGTTTATTATATTATAAATAATTTTATTGTTATCATAAATATTACTAATATAATAAAGAAGACGAGTAACTTTGTCCTTTGCCCTATATTTGGTAAAAATGGGTACGTAGTGGGAACAAAAACTACTATAATAAGAATTGAAGTGGTAGTTTATAAGTATTATTCACTTGTTTTCATGATGTTGAAGAAATGATATAGGAGTTTCAAGTAGTGTCATAATTTACTTATTATATTGATCGAATCATAATTATACAATCTCCTGACTCCCTAACAAACTTTAATTGCCTGTGAATTAATCAATTGGCGTTGAAGTTCAGCCTATTGGTAAGACGACGCTTTCCCTTCAACCGATATATCAGGGTTCGAATTACCTAGAGAATTAGTGTGTGAGTGTGTTTTTCTTTCTTTGATAGTAATTAAAAAAATTAAAAATTCGTGAATTAATTGGTACGTAAGGCAATAGATAATAGTACGTAATAATATGAAATTTAATATTACGTAATAATAGTACGTAATAATATGAAATTTAATTTGTACGTAATAATATGAAATTTAATTTGTTACGAGAATGTGACAATATTAAAGGTTTGTAGGTGCCAACAAAATTCCATGTAATCAATGAGATAGAGGAATGCAAGGCAATAGATTGATAACTATATATAATAAGGAATGAGAAATTAGAAGATGACAATACATGACATTTCACCTAAAGGCGATGTTTATATATCAACTGCATTTATGAACATTTGTGTATAAATAGAATGGATGGTTTTGATCAAGGAATCACAACAACAATACATATAATTTTTTGTATCCCTAGGGTTTTATTCCATATATAGTTCGAGAAAAGATGGCGAAGAATTTCAGAATTGGTTTGGTGTTTGTTATGACCTTGTTGTTGGTGGCGCAAATTGGCCACGGCCGGAAGCTTGAGAAGGAACCGTGTTGTATAGGTCGGCTCAGTGCAAATATTAACGGAGTTGAGTTTCGTGGTCCCACTAGAGGAGTGTTTGGTGGCGGTGAAAATAATAATGTTCGTGTTGTTGTTGTCGTTGGTGTTAGTTCTAACTCTAATATAAGTGAGGATGATGATGGCAATGTCTCTGCTAGTAGTGGTGCCGGTGCCGGTGTTGGTGTTGGCGTTGGTGGTGCTGGTGGTGTCGGTGCTGGTGCTGGTGCTGGCGCTGGCGCCAGTGCTGGCGGCCGCGGTGGCGCTGGTGCTGGCGCAGGTGCAGGTGCTGGCGTAGGCATTGGTGGCCGCGGTGGTGCTGGCGCTGGTGCAGGTGCTGGCGCTGGTGTTGGCACTGGTGGCAGCGGTGGCGCTGGTGCGGGTGCTGGTGCTGGCGCAGGCGCCGGTGGAGGAAATTAATTCAATTCGCATTAGTAATTGTGGTAAACAGTTATAAAATAAAATGTCCAACGACACTTGAGTCGTGCATGTATAGCATGGTCTTTTCAATTAATGTAATTTTGTTTTCTTAAAATTGGAACGGATGATCATATAATGTGTGTTGAAATGTATATATTATAATAAATGCAAATTTTGGTCATGCTAAACAAACAAATTAATTATTTTTTGGCCATTGTACTTACTTTATTTTTTAATTTGCACGAGATTCTAGTCGATGATGTTTCGTCTTATCAAATATGTCCTTGGAATGATGCAATTTTTAAATTAGAATTGTGAAATTTCTTTTCTATTGATGTCATTTTGTTTTCTTAAAGTTGGAATGGATACTCATCATATACGTGTGTAAATGTATATATATTATAATAAATGCAAATTTTGGTCATGCTAAACAAACTAATTAATTAATTTGGCGTATTATTTTTGGCACGAGATTCTAGTCGATGATGTTTCATCTTATCAAATATATCCTTGAAATTATTGCAATCTTTTCAAGTTTATTTTGTGAAATTTGTTTGTGGGAAAAGGGATGTGATTCGGAAATTGATGTATTATTAGAAAAAGCCAAATATCTTTCCCAAAAGATGGAATCATGTTCTTCATATACGTGATGTTCAAAGGAAAAGAGCAATCAAATCATGGGAGTTTCACCCTATTTAGGGTGATTTCTTGTGCGAATTAGTTATAAGATCCTTAGCAACCAATTATTTAGTTAAATTCTCTGGCTTAACGAGGATTAACGATGGAATTTTTTATTACTATTTTTGTAAATTCATGTAAAATCTTATAATGAACAATAAATTAACAAAATAATTTTCTTGTATAAAATAATTAATTAACAAAATACATAATTAATTAATTAACTAAAAATTTTATTAAAATAAAATCAATTAATATATGATTAAATAAAAAATATGATTAATTAGAATTTATAGAAAATAATTTATGAATTTCGTCGTTAAATATTCACCAGTTGAAAGTCGTTCACCAACGACGAAATATTCCTTCGTTGATTTCGTCTCGAATTTAACGAGGAAACTATCCGTTGTTGAATCGTCGCTTGGCGTTTGTTATCATGAAGGAAGTTTTCCGTTGAGGATTAATGACTATGACGGATTTTTTCGTTGCTAAAAACGTAATTTTTTATAGTTTAATTACTATGCACATGCTATAATATATTGTGGAAGAATTTGTGGAAATTTCAAGTTGTGTAAGAATATACCATAAAGAGAAGAGGAAATATACCACTGGGAGAAAATGCAAGTTGATCAACATGATCTATATAATGCATAGGAACAAGAGCATAGACTTGTAACAACTTTTTAGAGGAATATTTGGTACATAAAGGCTCAAAGAAGATGAGAAATGGAGAGATTCTACTTCTTCTTTCCCAGATTTTTATATGTGTGGTCAATTTTATGATTAATCAAATTATGATGATAATAAGTTTATTGTGGTTGGTATTGATATTTGAATAATTTGCATTTTAAGGAAATTTAAAGATCACGTCAAGTATACTCGATATCTGATACCTTTGGTCTCAAGCATTAGATTATTGCATTTGTAATGGAAATTTACGAGAAATTGCTATTGATATAAAATAGGAAGTTGTATATTTCTTTTATACATTAATAAAAAAATAATAAACACACACACACACACAACAAATAACGTCCCTTCTCAACTGGGCTATGATCAAATGGCTTAATGAGAAAACGGCGTGGCCTGTAATAACGGCCCAACTTTTAAAAACATATTAGAATATTTCATTTTCTTAACAAATATAAGGTGGTATAATTTTGTATATATCTCAAGAAAACTATATCCCATAAAATTCTAAATAAGTATGCGATATTATCATGTTCAAACTTATATATTTATCCATCTATTTCGTCTATACAACGATTGTACCATTATTAATTCACTATTTTAATAATATTTATTATAAAAATGTAAAATAATTATAATTCTTGAAATAGCTCCTTCAAATGCAGCCAAGAAGCTCAAAGGCCCAATCACTATTCTTTAAAGTTTTTAGCCATATAATTAATTAATATTTACATATATACATCAAAGAAGCCAAATCCAGTTTGGCATTTAATACAGAAGTTTCGAGTCACCGACTCGCCCAAATAAATAAATAAAATCTCTATATTCGAATTTTTCGCAGAGACTCATTTTCCACTTACTCCATTTTTTTTCGATATTGAGCTTTCACAAGCCCAATTCCAAATGGTATAAAGCTACCAACAAGAAGATAAATAGAATATCAATAAACACAAGCACAAACCGCCCAATTTCGAACCCCCCTTTTTCCCCCTTTTTTATTCTTCCCTTTTTTCCTAACTATTTTAAATTTTTCTCCAAATATTTCCCTATATATATCTCCCTTCACTTCACTTCTCAAATATTGCAATTCACTCCCTCTCTCTAAAAAAGAAAAAAACATATTCAATCCCCTGTTTATTTCTCCTCTGTTTTTTTGCTCTGTTTTTTTTTTTTTTCCTCTGTTTTCAATGGCGCCACCGAATGATCCCGCCAATTCAATCTACGCCGCCGTGAAACCAACCAAAAACGACACCGTTTTCGACCTCTCCGGCGGGAAGCTCTCCGTCCACAACGTGCCGTTGTTCACCGAGATTCCGGCCAACGTCACCTTCCGCAGCTTCTCCTCCGTCGTGAAATCCTCCTCCGCCCCGCCGGAGATCTTCGCCCGAGCTCAATCCCTCTCCGCCAACGGCGGCTTCATCGGATTCAGCCAGCGCGCCGCCGCCGACCGCCTCACCACCTCCATCGGAAAATTCTCCGGCCGCGACTTCGTCAGCATTTTCCGGTTCAAGACGTGGTGGTCGACGCAGTGGGTCGGAAGATCCGGCTCCGACATCCAGATGGAGACGCAGTGGATCATGCTCGACTTGCCGGAGATCCGGTCGTACGCCGTCGTGATCCCGATCGTCGACGGGAGCTTCCGCTCGGCGCTGCAGCCCGGGGCCGACGGCCACGCGCTGCTGTGCGCCGAGAGCGGGTCGACCGCCGTGAGGGCTGCGGCCCTCGCGGCGGCCGCGTACGTCCACGTGTCCGACAACCCGTACACGCTGATGCGGGACGCGTACGCGGCGGTCCGGTGCCACCTCGGCACCTTCCGGCTGATCGAGGAGAAGGCGGCGCCGCCGCTCGTCAACAAGTTCGGGTGGTGCACGTGGGACGCGTTCTACCTCACCGTCGAGCCCGCCGGGATCTGGCACGGGGTCAAGGAGCTCGCCGAGGGGGGGCTCGCGCCCCGGTTCCTGATCATCGACGACGGTTGGCAGAGCATCAACATCGACGGGCAGGACCCGCACGAGGACGCGAAGAATCTCGTCCTCGGCGGGACCCAGATGACGGCCCGCCTCCACTCTTTCAAGGAGTGCGAGAAGTTCCAAAAGTACCGGGGCGGGTCGATGGCGGGGGCCCGAGCCCCCCCCTTCAACCCTAAGAAGCCCAAGATGTTGATCAACAAGGCCATCGAGCTCGAAATGGCCGAAAAGGCCCGTGACAAGGCCGCCTTGGCCGGCGTCACGGACCTCGCCAGGTTCGAGCTAGAGATCAAGAGGCTCGAGAAGGAGCTGGACGAGATGTACGGCGGTGGGGCCGAGGAGACTGGGGCGGCGTCGGGCAAGAAAGGGTGCTCCGATTGCTCGTGCAAGTCAGAAAATACCGGCATGAAGGCCTTCACTAGTGATTTGAGGACTAACTTCAAAGGATTGGACGACATCTACGTCTGGCACGCGCTGGCCGGCGCGTGGGGTGGGGTTCGGCCCGGGGCCACCCACCTCAAGGCGAAGATCGTGCCTTGCAAGCTCTCCCCCGGCCTCGACGGGACCATGACCGACCTCGCCGTCGTCAAGATCGTCGAGGGCTCCATCGGCCTCGTCGACCCCGACCAGGCCGAGGAATTTTATGACTCGATGCACTCTTATCTTGCCAAAGTCGGGATCACGGGAGTCAAAGTGGACGTTATTCATGTAAGCAAACACTACCTTTAAAAAATATTCACTTTACTTTCATTGACACGGACCCCAAGTAATCCACACTGTAATTATGGGTTCCTTTCTGCAGTAAGTTTACATTCAATATAATTTATTAACACGAGATTTTGTGTATATATATGCAGACACTTGAATATGTTAGTGAAGACTATGGGGGAAGAGTGGATCTTGCAAAGGCTTATTACAAGGGTTTGACCAAATCTCTCCAAAAGAATTTCAATGGAACTGGTCTCATTTCCAGCATGCAACAATGCAATGACTTCTTCTTCCTTGGAACTGAGCAAATCTCAATGGGAAGAGTTGGTATGTTTTTTTTTCCCACACACACATTATCTTAAATTTGTACTCCCTCCATCCCACGAAATTTGTTACATTTTCCTTTTTAGTCCTTCCCACGAAACTTGTTACGTTTCCATTTTGGGTAAAAAATAATCACTTTTTTGTTTTATTGCCTACTCATTTACAACACTAAACACACTTTTCTACTTTATTACCTACCCATTTACAACATTAAACACTAACTCCTTAAATCCCGTGTCGAAAATAAACGAAACATGTTTCGCGGGACGGAGGGAGTAATAAATAAATGAATTTAATTGTAACTCATTTTTTATTTATTGTTGATATATTAGGGGATGACTTTTGGTTCCAAGATCCCAATGGTGATCCTATGGGAGTTTATTGGCTACAAGGGGTCCACATGATACATTGTGCCTACAATAGTATGTGGATGGGACAATTTATCCAACCAGATTGGGACATGTTTCAATCTGACCATTGTTGTGCTAAATTCCATGCTGGCTCAAGAGCTATATGTGGGGGCCCAGTCTATGTTAGTGACTCTTTGGGAGGCCATGATTTTGATCTTCTCAAAAAACTTGTTTTCAAAGATGGTACAATCCCTAAATGCATCCATTTTGCCCTCCCAACTAGAGATTGCCTCTTCAAGAATCCCCTCTTTGATAGCAAGTCCCTCCTCAAGATTTGGAACTTCAACAAGGTAGTACATTTCTCGATTACGAAGAAAAAGATTTCGTCTTGTTCTGTTTATGATTTTACTGATTTTGGTGTTTTCTTTTCATGATTGTGTAGTACGGAGGGGTCATCGGGGCCTTCAACTGCCAGGGCGCCGGGTGGGACCCAAAGGAGCAGAGGATCAAGGGCTACTCAGAGTGCTACAAGCCGCTCACCGGCTCGGTCCAAGTGTCGGACCTCGAGTGGGGCCAGAAGGCCGAGGCCGCTAGCCTCGGGGAGGCCGAGGAGTACGCGGTCTACCTCACTGAGGCTGAAAAGATTGTCCTGACCAACCCGGAATCGGGCCCTATCTCCGTGACCTTGCAGCCGTCCACGTTTGAGATCTTCAGCTTCGTCCCGATCAAGAAGATTGGGGCGGACGCTAAGTTCGCCCCCATTGGGCTAACAAACTTGTTCAACAGTGGGGGGACGATCCAGGGGCTCGTCTACGACGAGTCTGTGGCCAAAATCGAGGTCAAGGGCGAGGGTACGTTCCTGGCGTATTCTAGCATTGCCCCTAAGAAATCGTATGTGAATGGGGCCGAGGCCGTGTTCCTGTGGTCCGGAGACGGGAAGGTGCAAGTTAGCATTCCGTGGTACGAAGAGTGTGGAGGAATTTCTAACCTAACTTTTGTTTACTAATGTCGGGATCGATCCTCGGAGCTCCATAGTGGAGTGGTCGGTCTGTCTGGCCGATTGGTCGTGTGTTCGAATCCTACTTAATCGAATTTCCGAGATTGATAAGATAGATGATGATGCATATGGTAACAACTTGTGACTGCCTGAGAGGGTGCAAAACAGACTAAAAAAATATGATATGTACTTCTAATTTTATTTTTCACTTTTTAATGTTTTTGTTGTATTGATTTTGGTGTTGTTTTGTATTAAATAATGCCCCGTTTAAGAGGCCAAGAGTTGCCTAAGCCTAATGAAGGGATGTGTCTCCTTCAAGAATTGCTTCTGCAGCTTTGATCTTAATTTTCCTAATTTTTAAAGATTTTCGATTAATTGTTTTAGTCCATGAATCTAAGATTTAATTCGCTTAAATGAGAGAAGAAATTAAGAGATGAGCACTATTTAATTATTGAGAAGATTTGCGTAGTATTTATTATTTATATGACGTGTAAGAATATGATTGTAGCTATAAATAATATAAGGAAACGTCACTATATATGATATAGTGACTCTTGCATGTTAAAATTATTACTTGGGCGAAATATTTGAAGATTTTTACTTTATACTATTTAGCACACATCATGCATGGGCACGTATATATAATATACCTATTAATCTGACAAATTTCAATGCAGCATACTATTTCAATAAATGAAACGTCCACGTAAGCAAACAATTCTATGTGATTCTTGAGAATGGAAATTACAGCATTTGCAAAATATTTGGAAAAGTGCATATTAAATAATTAATTATACTCCATTTTACAATTACAACATTAATTCGATATCTGAAAGTTGGCAATTAAATATATAAATTATATTTTTTCGGCAAAACCAAAATCTTACAAGGAACACTTTAATTGCTGACACTAATTTTTTGTAATCATAGCTCAAGCTTAGTGGCATAAATTTTTTAATATATAGCATCCTAATCTTTTGCAATAGATCAAGCTCAAAGCTTTCATATCCGTTTAATTAATGTTCACGTAAGATTTTCATTCGCGGAAAATTGACCTTCAACTTCAATTGCAAAATGGGATTTAATTTGTAATTTAATCTCCATGTTTTCCAAAATATTTTGATAAATTTGTAACATTTAATTTACATTATCCATACTTATGATTATGATAATTTCGTTAGATTCAATGTACATACAAGTACAAGAAATTAATCTCACATACGTATCTACGTAGCGTTAGTTGAATTACCCAAGAATAGGGGAAAATCAATTTAAATAATTTTATAATGATCTAAGGTCCTAATCATAATTAATGCTACACCTGGGCTACTTTTGTGGCTGCTAGAACTGTCTTCCAACTAGAATCTTCGTTAACGAGATGCCACGTGTTGGGTTTAATTTTTTTTAATATAGATAATGTAGGTGTTGTGGTATATTTATGACTTTTATTTTGTAGTATTTTCTTGCTAACTAAATTCAAATCTAAAATGCAAGATATAGGAAGGTATAGTCACGATTTTGGTGGTCCATTTATTTCTCTAGAAATTTGTTTTGGTTTTTGGTCTAAATTATTATCGAATTTTGTGTTTCCATATATTCTAAATATACAAATAAAAATTATGATTTGAGCAGTATATAATATGGAGAAATATATTTTTTATAAACAATGTAAACATTAATTTTGACTCATAGCGTGTCGAAAGCATAAAAATATTTTTTGTGAGGTTTGTTGGCTTCCACTAGATTTTTTTTTTTATAGTTAAAGAAGTCGTGTGAAAGTGTGAATTGTACCTTAAGAAAGAATTAACCAGAAAATACCAGTAAAATTTAAAATCTAGTATTATATTTATATTTGGTGAGTTGAGTTGGCGCCGGTTGCTTCCCACTCTCACATTCAAATCTTTCTTTGAATAAATAAAAGGAATTTAAGTTTATATCCATAGAAAATGTACACAAATTTAAGAGGGTGGATGCATCTCTAGCCACAATTTTTGTGAAATTATTATGTTTGGTAGAAAAAATTAATTTTGAAATCATCGACGAATTAAAACAATATATACCCAAAAGAAAAACCTGTGCCAAATAAAACTCTGACCTGTATTAAGAAAAATAAATGATACTTACTTACCAACTACTACAAGAATGTCTCACAACAGATAAACATAGCCACATGCATAACCCTTTTATCATGTTTGGATCATATATATACAATTAAAACTATATATTAAATGATGATGTATTCAAGTTGTCATTTTCATAATATATAACATTGAGATATGGATACATAAATGCAATTATATATATGTCATATGTGTACTATTCATATTATAAATAGACAGTGCTTTTTTTCATAAACATATACGTCTAATTGATGGAATGAACAATCTCTTAACTAAAATAAAAATAAAAACTTAATTTCGTATTTTTTATTATACTTTTTGGATCAATTTGTTGAGATCACGCTCATAATTAATTGTTACTATTAATTTGCTTTTTCGAAGAAATAAATGAGAATGAAGAAGAAAGGTGAAGTGCATTTTAATTACAGTCAAAATCAATCGGTTTCATTTACATGGTGGGAAAAAAATCCAAACTAACACTTGGAATTGAAAACATTCAACTAATTATTTTTTTTAATAAAATCTATTTGATAAGTATAAGATATTTAGATTTTATCTACACATTTTGGTCCAAAACTGGCCAACTGTAGAGATCTAATTTTACCAAATATTTGTGTACGTGTTGCTGAGTGACACAAAAACCGTTTAATTAACTAACTTAACCGACAATTGACTGAGAAAAATGTCATGACTGTTTAATTAACTTCACTTTTTCTCTTCTTTTTTTTTTTCTGTAGACTTTTGTGTTTGTGACTTATGTCTCACTATAATACGCCACTAATTCTGCCCTAAAAGTGAAAAGTGGGACTAGTTCTTGATGGCTATGGGGAGTTTTTTATTTTATTTTATTTTTACTGATTTTGGGGGATGGGAAGATTTTGTCCAAAATATGTAATTTATATTTACATTTAATCATGATCAATATATATCACTAAAATGGAAATATGACTTTGAGTATGGTTTTGCTAGGATAGCATCGTATGAGTGACAAATTTGTCATAAATTATTGTCGTCGTTGATTTCGTCGCGAATTTAACGCTGTTGATCGAATCATCTCGAGACATTTGTTATGATGACGGAAATTTAGGCTTTAGCCATAAATTTTTCGGCGCTAAAATACATTTTTCTAGTAATAATATAAATTGCGCTTACGGGGTATAAAAATGAAGAAAAATGTATTTCTTCATCTCATGTAACTTTTTGGAATTAAATTCATAAAAATGGAAACAAAGAAAATTAATTTAATACGTGTGTGTCATCAAAAGATTATTAGAATTCATTTTGTTAACATTGTTAAATAAATAAAGGGCAAATATCAAATTAAATCCTAAAAATTGTTTAGTTTGTTTAAAAAATATTTCCATTTTTTTATTATTAGAAAAAACAAAATATTAATATTGTAAATATCTTCATTAATGATTTTGATTATTGTACCCAAATATAAATTCAACAACAAATAGTTTTTATATTTTATTGGTTAAAAAAATATATTATTTAATTTTTAAAATATAATATTTCAGTATTAGAATAAAAAATT
>JAYJMF010267618.1:0-13962 GCA_036873715.1 Salvia sclarea
AAAGAGAGAGAAAGGCTTAGGGATTTGATGGGAAGTCATGTATTGATTGGGGGATATTTTGGATATTTTAAGTCCAAAAGTTCTACTATTTCAATATTTTAGTTTAGAATGCTAGAATTTCCAATTCATGTTTAAATAGTGTTAGTTTTGTATATTTTCTCGAAAAAGAATTATGAGTTTAGAGAGAGAAGATCATAGTCAGATAGAGAAAATTAAAGAGAAATGAAATTAGAAAAATATATATTGAAAATATTAAACCATAAGAAAAATATTTTGATAAATTGATTATTGCTTATAAGATTATGAAAAAATAAGTTGGAAACTAGGATTAAGTGACTTATGTTTTTGGGGATTTTATAAGTCCTTGGATTTTTTTTCTTCTATAATTTATAAACTGTTTAGGAGCTTATTTTACAATATATTTGACCACATCTTATAAACTCCTAAGCAACTTATATTTGTTTTAAGAAGCTCATAAAGTAAGCCAAACACCATCTAAATTGTAATTGTACTATAATAATTGTCATAAATAAATTTTAAGTTTGATTAATAGACGCTAAACTTAAATATTGATCATAATTGAAATCATGCTTAACCTCTAATGAACTACTCCCTCTGTCCCATTAAACTTGGCACAATTCTTTTGGGCACGGAGATTTAGAAGGTGATATTTTTGTGTGTAAAATGGTGGAGCCCATTATGAAAGTGATGTTTTTATGTGTAAATTTTTTGCCATTTTGGGTATATGCCAAGACTATTGGGACAACCTAATAAGGAAATTGTGTCAAGCTTAATGGGACGGAGGGAGTATAAATCAATCAGTCAATAATTGTGTACCAACTAATCAAATAATTCTTACTTAATTACTAATTGCAGGCGTCCGTACGGTACGAACATCCGCACAAGATATATTGCCATGTGTTCACTTATGAAGGTTCATCCCAAGCTAGAACACATCAAGAAATGGTGTCATTTTTTATCCCAAAATGTTTCCCATCTCTTGGTTCGAGTCCTCTGTGAGGCGGCCTTTAAAATTTATGTACCAGAATGCTTCCCATCTCTTACTCCATTTCCAACATCATTTTTTTACCAAAATGTATCGAAACAAATACACGTGAAAGGCCATCCGTTGGAACAGATTTGAGATAGAATTTTGAGACAAACGACATCGTTTCAACCTTATTCCCCACTGTCGTGTAGCATCAACGAGCCGGCCGTCGTTCCCATGGCCGAGGAAGGCCATTCCCCACGAAGTCACGAACAACATTATGCGATTAAAACATGACACGTTCATGATATAATGTGACCCACATTTGATGCAACTAATGATTCTTTCTTATCCCTTTGGCCTTTGGCCATCATGTTAGGTAGCTGTCACCACTCACATAATACAAGGGTGCAACACCCACATACAATATGGTGCCATCAAATACCTACAAAATGATGGATCGAATAATACTATATATATATATATACACTAATTTATTTATCTCGAGTTGCACAAACACAAAGAGCTTCGAAACAACCAATTGTTGGTTGCTAAATGGCTTGCAAACAATTTAGAGAGGGCCATTCAAGCTTACTTGATATAGATGGGAAAGCACTATAAGATCGAGAATTGAGGATTTCACGTGCCGAGATAATTGCACATTGTTAGATTTATTCATCATGGCCCAACCTAACAACGAAATGCAATTCAATTGGCAAGACGCTTCTTCTTCAACCAAAAGATCTTAATTATGACGAAAAATCTGGCCCAACTTAATCCGATTTTTAGATGGGTGGGTCCGCTTTTATGGGTCTGAAAAATGTTGGACGTGGCCCGATGTGCTGGGACCGGGGCGGTGCAGACAGCCCAAAAAAGGACATTGCTTTCAGTTTTGGGTAAGCCCATATTACCAAAAATGGACCAATAGATTATTTGGGCCCATCTAATAAGCCTAATATTTGCTCCAATGGGCTCCATCGGGCCCAATTCCCTATTTGGCACTTCTACCAACTGCAGCTGGAATACATTTGACATCAAAAATTGAAATAAAACATTTATCCAAAATGGCCACATGCCATTATGCAGCAAATAATATTAAAGCTTATACTGGATTTGTCAAAAGATTTGGGCCAATCATAAGCCCAACTACACATCCCATGCCCAACATGGAAAAATGCATGAGATTTACTCAGAACCAACCGGGCCCAATTCATCTCGATGGTTATTTATAGCCCGAACCAACCCAACATCGAGGCAGGTTAGGTCGGCCTGTCGGGCTGATCCACCGGGCCGGGCTTTATTTGACAGCTCTAGCTAACACTATCTTGCTATAGTAGCAACACTCGATCACCAAAGTGTCGTGACCTCACTATCCATGGAGTTGATGAAATGCAAAAAAGCTTAAACAGGTCTTAATAGCGGAGCATTGACATGGTGATGCTGAGTGACTCAGAAGCACATCTATGTTTCTGATTGAAAGATGATGTGAGATCAAATTGAGTGCCAAACAAGGCCAAAAATCTTCATTCAACAATAATGGAAAACCTATGAGCTTCTACACTTTCCACGATCATAACACAGTGACCTTTAACCTGTGACCATGCAAGTCGGGATAAAGACCAGACAACACGGGCACGAAAATGCCTGCTTCATCAGAGTATGAGCACCAAAATGCATTTTTAGGTTGCAGTAATCTAATACATTCCCAGTTAAACCAAAAAATAGGATTATCACCAAGTAACTCCAACCAACAAAACACAGTGAGAACCACTTGTCTCTGTGTGTGTGTGTGTGTGTGTGGTCATACTATCATAGAGAATGATTTGGTTTACACTACATTGAAAATGATAAATGATCCCATAATGTTGTCTTTGTATTAAGAGACGATTTGGGAGAGTATTGACAATATTAGGAGCAGAGCCTGTACACGTCTCAAAGTTAGCGGTGGTAGCACTGTTATCACAGTTAAATGTGAAGCTAGTACTGTGCATAGATATATATATTTTTCTTTTCAAGTTTAGCATAAATCATCGGTTAGAGCAAAAGGAGTAACAGCGGTACCATGCAAAATTCTCCTTGAGGAGTCCTATACAACTGGAACGCTTCCACTGCCCTGCTGAAGAGTACCTAGAGAGTTTCCTGCAAGAACATAGCATCAAATATACGGGGTTTCATCCACCGTGCTTCAATGTTACACAAAATTAAGACGAACAGCAATTTAAAAGTGACGTATTTGAACATGAAGAATAACGTAGAAAGATAAGACCAGATACACAAATGAAACGATTTCACAAGAGTGCCAGTAGAAAATTACGTATGTGGGAAAATTGAAGCTAAATCGCCTCATGCAGTCAAAACTCAATATTGTTTGTGATGAAGACCTAAAGTTGTAGTTTTTGAACTCCTAGTTCAGATGCTTTTTCGCATGAGGATGTTTGAGAAAAAAAAAAATCAGACAACAAACTGACTCCCATACAAGATTTGATCTATACTAAATATTGTCTCCAAATATGAAACAACTCATAAAAACATTTCTTCCAAAAACTTTAACAGACACAATGGCATCTACGGTAGAAGTTCTCTTCCCTGCTTCTAAAACAAATGCTAATTATTACTATTAACCAAAATTCCTAATACCATTGAATTTGTCAAAATCTAAAACTCCCAAGGTCTCACATTTGGCAGTTCAATAAGAAACACAAACCAGAAATTGCAGAAACAAGCTACCTGGTTTGTCAGCAAATGGATAAGAATTTGATATGTAATGAGGTCCTAGAGTATTATTCACAGGGAGCTGAGCAGCTGAGGCCATGGATGTTTCCGAGTTGCCCATGTAGAAGTTTGACCTTGCTGAAAGTACATTATCAGGAGTTCGAGCAAAGAGCAAAAGTCTGTCGTCTCTCTGTGCCAACAAAGAATTAAGTTTAGGTTCTTGTTCCCACTAATTCATGTTCCAGTATCACGTACCCATCTTTAGAACTTCTACAAGGATAAATATTTGCTTCCATCAGTTAACATGTACATCATGAACGAAAACTAAAATCATAACACTTAGAACTCATGTCAACATAAACAGAAGCAAAGATAAATGAGCAGCTGACATAGTAACCTGCTGACGTGCAACTTGTTCATGGCAAAAAGTTCCAGGAGATGAAGTTTGTCCTGAAGCCGCATTTACTTGATAATCTTCCAAAGATGAAACCACATTGCTGAACTCTTTGTCTGGCTCTTCAAAGAACATGCGAGAAATGGCTCTTCGGAGATTGTGATTTCTTTGAGAATAGTAGATTTTGGTAGCAAGGGGAGCTGGAACATCTGAGATTATCACATATTACTAACATCAAGATATTGTTCAAAATCTCACCAAATCAATTTGGACCATTTAGGATCCCAAAAACAGAAGTTAGCAAATAAGCTATAATCTACTTTTGTTTTCTTTCTTCTTTCTTTTCATGTTTATGACCAAGTAACAGCAGATCTTTTGAAGAGATTAGTGATTTCAAAAAACTTTAGCAGTGTCACTGTATCATTTGAATCAGGATGTAGCAATACAAGCATTGGTGCCAAAATCTTCAATCCTTATAACTGAACTACACAATTTACAGTTCTTTCCCAATTTTATGAGCTGAGTAGTTCAACGACCTGATAAATTAAGGGGACCAGGAGGATAGGCGGGATAATCTTTATTTATCCATGTCATTATAAGAAAATAAGGCAGTTAGAGATCCATAGTTCAATCAGGTTTCTGAATTCTTATCTCAAAACATAATACTTCTCTACATAGAACAAGAATTAACATGTTTAGGATTTTTTTCCTGAATCACGTGACAAAAAAATGAAATATTCCAGAGGATAGGAAGAGTTAAATTATATGCCACACTTCAATTACATCCCACATCAGTAACACCAATTACTGAGTGAACTTACATGGAAGAACCTCAGCAGCTGGCTTGTAGAAATTCTCTGTACCTTGATTTGATGGATTCTCAGCTGGTGTCCTACATGACAGAAATAAAAACACTAACCGTTTGATTAAGATGCGTGCAGCAAAATATGTATAACTAAGGGAACAAACACATTAATATTAATAAAGAAGAAAGTCTAATGCATGTGACTATGTGAGCGCCAAATTTGGTTCAATAGGTTTGATTAACTAGCAAGCCTGTGGCAGATGAGCAATAATCAGGTTGATACATATTCTTGACAAGCCTTTACTTGAAAAATGCTCCAGATAGCCCAATTTTGAAAATCAGAGCAGATTAGTAGTTGAAATGTAAGCAGATAAAGGAAATGACAGGACAGAAAAAATACTTTACAGTAGGTAGAAAGATCCATGAGTCACATGCCTTTTTAGCGGTTTCGATGAACGTTTCGTTACATCTTTTAAACAGTCCACACTGTACGGGTTCACTGTTGAACCGTTCATTTTGTCAGTTAAACTCAAGTGTGTTTCTCCTGCAATAAAGGGGCATATCAAAATATGGATGAAAACGAATAATCTAAGTTCTCAGGCATCTAAACATACTTCAGCATATTATCCAGTATTTACTAAGGTAGAATTGCAATCCTAAAATAAGGTTTTTGAACAAGCCACTTGAGGCTAACTTTCTAAATGAGTTTAAAAGTTTATAGCATAAATGATTCATTGAATAATGATAACAGAGACAAGGGCCCAAAATTAAATAGAAAAGCAGAACAGTACGTCGAGCTTCTGGGAAGACACTCATTTGAATATTCTCATCTATATGAGATCCTGGTGCAGCTATATCACCAGTGTCTACAGAATCAAATTTTTTGGACGCTCTGAGTGATTTGGCCTTTTCTGTTGAGAAGTTAAGAAAATTAAGTTTTGCTGAGTATAACAAAACAAACAATTAGTAAAGTGGCCCACTCGAGCCAAACATTTAAGGAACTGTTGACGACATTGTATATGGAAAAAGTAATTGTGTTCTCAACTTAGACTGCTTTAAGCAAAGAAAATGATTTTGAGTTTGACCCAGATTTGAAGAGCTCGTGAACTGTAGTACATCAAAGCCCAAAAAATGAACTTTCATCCTAAAAGACAAAAAAAGGATACTGCTCTGAGTCTGTGACTTTTTCCTCTCCTTCCTTGGAGGTTTCTTAGTTACTGCAGGTTCATCAAGTTCCAGATTGATTTCAGCTATAGAACTTAGAGACTTACAGAGCTCTGCAAAGATGGAAACACAATAAGTTCGATAGATTTTTAAAAAGATGACAACAAGAAGGAATTAGAGAAAAAAACAGCATCAATACTAATGAGCTGGAATACATCTTATTAGGTAATATAGAAATTTGTCTATATGGTTTACGGATATAATATATTGCATCCATCGGGTATTCACTTTATCATGCCAGTTGATGACAGAATCAAAATTCAAAAATTCTTTGAAGTGGTTTTGTTTTATTTTTTTATTATTTATTTTTTATTTATTTATTTTATTTTTTTTTATTTTTTTATTTTTTTTGGGGGGGGGGGGGGGTGTGGACACCAAACAAATGGTCTGTTACCCTTAAAGGTTGAACATCAAAAAATGCATGCATATTGCATTTCCTTTTATATTGTTCAATCTCTCTGATACATATCAAGATCATAAAATAAGTACTCCAACGATGTCAAGCAGCATTTCACAATGAACAGCAGAAACTTATAAATGCTAATACCAATGAAAAATAAAAACTAAAAATGACCTGCATGTGTAGCATATTGACTGGCCTTGATTGGCTTCTTGCAAGCGTTGCAGCATACCTCCAATACAAACAGAAAACATTCTAGGATTGTTAGAAATGAAGATCTAATAGATAATTGCAGAAGTAATGATTGTCAGTAAATAAATTTCTACTTCACATCGCGGCACTCGCACTTCTTTTACTTCTTCTCTAATTGTTCGAGTACGAACACGAAAATATGTTCATATACACTTTCATTGACGACTCTAGCAATTAGTGAAGTAACAGAATGCAAAGCATTATCATTCCTGTAATATTAGAGCTTATATAATCTTTAGGTATAACACAGTAATACTATACAAAGTAGACTTTGACTATAAAAATCATCATGAGTAAGTTACCAAGCCTTACCAAATCTAAAGGATCTGTCATTGGTCTCAAACCAAAAACATGCATATCTACAAGAAAAATCAACCAGAAAAACATTGACAAATTAGAAGCCAAAATCGCATAAAAGATCCCAGGACAAGATGGTGCAAATTATGTCAGGGTATGAAAAAAGAGTAGCACCTTTGTGCTGCCAATCACAACTGGGACTGTGTTATGGGACAATAACATAATAATTACATCTATACTTTAGACACGAATCAACACACCTTCTTCACTGATCAAATTTGCTTCATCTGCATCTCGTAATTCTCTCCCTATGGATTGTGCAGCTAATTTCTGGTAGCTCGCTTCCTCTGAAAAAAAGAGAGAATGGAGTGGAAGTTGCACTTGAAAGATCAAATTCCTTACTTCACAGTCTAGCTATCGTCCAAACTAGAACGAAACCAAAATGCAACCATTTGGTCATGCATATCAACAAAGGAAATGAGGCTGCTTCTGGATACAACAGATGGAAGAGAGGAGATCAAAACTTGGCAACATGACATTGATAGAATGGAGAAACTAAAAATCAAGTAGCACTTTCCGGAGGAGGTTTTTGGTCGGATGCTAAAGGCTATCATTTGCTGTTGAGCTAAGGAATAATGCAAAACAAGAGCCCAGAAACTCCTTCACATATGGCAATCTCACTCACAGAGCTTATTCATTCCAAACCTAGAGCAGTTCCTAACCTCCTCCACTCTTATTCACTACCTAGGCTAAAATGTATTCCTGTCAGATCTACTTTCCAATCATTTTATTCAAAAACACAGGCTTTAGACTAACAAAACTAATCAGATACCATGTAAACCTTTTAATGTGTATTCTCAAAGAAGAAGAAAAAAGTGTATGCTTACCATGACTGCACTGCACTCACATAAGAGTACAGCATTAGTTCTTAGTTGCGCCAAATCTTAAGATAAGTTCACACATTACCTGTTGCAGCTCGTGAGACACTTCCAGCATCCACCAGCCTCGCCAAGGCTGTCATTTTCCCACTCCAGAAAGAGCATACCATCAAATAGGGGGCACCATCCCTAAGAGCTGCAAGTTAGAGAACCTCAAAGTTGAAAGAAACAAAAGAAGTGGAAAAAAAAGAAAGAAATAAGATGCCGAAATGATGTCAAAGATTCATTCAACACAATCATGCCCATCAATAAGTCCAAATTAAATTCTCAACCCTTAACAATACCTTCCAACTACAGAAAATACTTTAAACCACCAATTATTTACTACTATTGGAATCTAAAAGCTCTAAATTCTGACAGTTAGAGCATCAATTTCAGTGGATAAGAAGGTCAAGTTTGTGAAAGACCCGCAAGTTTTACATGCCAAATGAATTTTAGAGAAAAAATGCCATTTTTATTTTGTGAAAGCATACAGGAATTGGTTTTCTTAACAATTTTACCTCAACTCAACCAACAAACTGAACAAAACAAAATCATTTATTTCTACTTAACTACTAAAGATGATTTACCAAATTTTGAGGAAAAAATTATTTCTAAAATCGAAGTTATCCCAATAACTACTTTCATGTAACATCTATATGCTACAAGAAAATAAATATTTTTATTCAAAATAAATAAATATTAGTAGTTTTTTATTAAAATAAATAAATATTAGTAGTTTTTTATTAAAAATTCAAAGGGAAAATGAAAGTACAGGACTCTAATTTTACAATTGAGACAGCAAATTTCTCATGCATTACTGAACTCAAATGTACCTTTTACTCCAGGGAAATAGATTAAGACACAACAACTAAAGGGGAAGTAGGCACCTTAAAATCTGTTATTTTTTTCCATTATAACACTTTACAACATCAAGTTTCTCTTACAAATGTCTCGGGTTCGAGTCCACTATGACGCGTCCTTTAATTGACCCAAAAAACAAACAAACAAAAACTCAGACATTTTTAACAACTTTAATCTCCCCTTAGCTCCACGAGAGCCCCAATTTTTCTAATTAAAATAATATTCAGAAAAAAGGATCATGTGACGAAATTACACATGATCCTGCTTTCCCAGCTCGAGCTCTTTACGACACCAGCAACACAATGTACCACCAAACAAGCCTATATTCACATGCACAATGCCTTACACTTCGCTCTAGGCAAAAAACCTCCGGCCTTATCATTATATCAACAACAAAATGCTGAAAAATAAATAAAAACATGCAGAAATATCTGCATTTCGGGATTTCAACACGTCAAGGAAAACAATTTCCAAAGAAAAATAAAAAGTTCAAAATTGAGAGCGGCATTACCTCGCGTTTAATTCCTGATCCCTATATATTTTCTTCTCCTGACAGAAGTATTATTTTTTTTTCACCGAATCATCGAAAAATCTGAAACAAATTTGAAATTCGAGCTGCTTCCATCATGATCAAGAAAATTGTAATGCTGAATATGTGAAACCCGAAAATTCAGAAAATTTTAGTTTAGGAATTTCTCTCTCTGAGGAAAAAAATAATAATATAAGAAAAAATATGCATATAGAGGGAGAGGGAAAGACTGGGAGAATAGAAGAGAGCGCAAGCAACAAATATGAGGGACTCTGCTGTTACATTTCCTGCGGTTCCATGCAGTGCCTCATTTCAAAATAAAGTCGCGTCAGTGTAGTTCAGAAATTGGAATGAGAAAAGTATTTGGAAAATAATTTGCGCTCGATTTTTCTCATATTAGGGTGAAGAGAATAGAAAAATATAGTAGCATTTTCTTATAGATTTGTTAGTTTTTTCTAAGATGTAATGGAAGTATGGCTAGCTACTCATCCTAGCTTCTTGATATTGTTCGTCTCAATTTAATGTATTATTACGTTCTAAAAAAAGGTACAAAAGTAGGTTCACGATGTGCTTAATTTTCTCATATTAGACATGATGTTAATATAGAACGGCGCATTTTCTAACAAATTTATTATTTTCTCTCAAGATATAATGTGAGTAGGACCATTCTTCATAGCTTCTTGATATTATGCATTTCAATTTAATGTACTTTTATGTCCTAAACAAAAAAATAATAATAATAATAGGCAATATCAGTTTTATGTATGTTTAATAAATAATAATCCATAAAACTGATATTGCCTATTATTTATTGATACTGTATATAGATTTTAGTATATGGTATTTATGGTCTTCAATTAATGTTACTTATGAAAACTTAAAGTTAATTAATTAAAATAGGAAAATTCGATGCAAAACTTTAAAGTTTTTGAAATAAGTAGGTAGGTTATATATTGATTTCTCATCGAGATATATAAAAATGACGTGTATGAGTTCTTATGTTAATTTATATAGAATTATTATTAGCATCCAACATAAACTTGAGTAATGAATAATTTCTAAATATAACAAATGATAAGATTTAAAATGTTTTTTGAACATTATGATTATTTGAGTGGGTCTAAATTCGATACAAACTCAGTTTAATTATGAAAATTATAAAACTACTCGAATTCGATAAGTTTTTATTTTCTTTTTCTTCGTTTATATGCTTTTTGACTCAATAGATAGACTCATCGAAACTAGCAATAAAATCTGAAAATCGAAAATAATTTCCATATTCAAATTGGATTTAAATTATCGAGCGAGTTAGAATATTAATATATCGACTCATCTCATTCTCGCCTCTAATTGGTGGATTGATATTAATCAATGAGGTGCAGCGAAAACTATATAATGATGATTGGGCTAAATTTATTTTCTGAAGCCCATTAGTAATATTTTGGCCCAACAATGCTTTTACAGTTTTAAGGCCCAGCTTTAATTTTTTAACTCGTTGTGATTTGCGACTAGTAGTGTTAAAATGGGAAATAATGTTTGATACAAAAATTTCTTTACGATTCTACTACATAAATATTGGTAACAATATTCCTAAAAGAATATAATAAAAAAAAAAATGACACTGCTAAGTTAGGATTTTATTGGGGCAGTTAAAAAATCATTTTTGCAAACCTAGATCATGTACAATTTTGTCTGATTTCGGTTTGGTTGGGGTAGATTTTAGTTTTCAAATGTTTAAATAGCCCTTAATCATCTAATTTAAGAGTTAGATCTATAATATCCATTTAACATAAATCAAAGGTACGTATTGATTCGCAATTTTCACATAAGAAAGTAGTTATAACAAGATCTCATCTACATATATTGCCAAGTATTTAAACAGATGAGTTTTTGTTCATTTTAAATTATTATTTTTATAGACAAATGCATTATTGATGAGTGGCATACATGATGACCTCCTTGCCTCAGCCAGATCAGAGATATTAAAATTTATTAACAAAAAAAGGAAAAACAAAATGAGTCGATATTTATTTTGAAATGGAAATTGCACATGGATTGCACATTATCTTCATCAGACTGTTTGTTGGTGTACTATTTGTTGGAACCTTGTTGTGATACAATTTTAAATAAATCAATAAGTAAATTATTTAGGTCTTTATCCAATTTGTTGGATTTAATGTTGTATTAGTCAGTGGCTCCTTTTGGTATTCAATTGTTTGCCTAAATAGTAATTTCAGATGTATATCTAGTGCATTGCTAATATCGATGTATGCCAAAAATGTATTTTTATGTCAATTTCAATTTTTTGGAACATTGATATTGTTAGGTCTTAATTAACATTTTTGCAATTTTGACATCTCCAACTATCTTAAGATGAATCTTACATAGTTTTAGAAGGATTGAAATAGTTTCACATCTCATAGCTAGTGTAATGAAAAATTTCATCCAACGAAAAATAATGTGTAATTATGTATTGCCCAAAATTGACTTAGGCCTCATAATTTTTTTTAGAAAAAGGAAATATTAATATTAAAAGGCATGAGTCATAGCAATCAATCAAAAAGTCTACAACAACGACAACAAACACAGAACATAAACATAAACCAATACAGAATTAGACTACATCTTTAGTCAAAACTCACAAAGAGGCACCCGACACCAATCTCGAAAGCTCAGCCACTGCGATTTCTGCTCGTCCTTCCCTGTAACCCAACTCCACGCCACATACTTGATTTCTCCCATCATTCTTTCCATAATCCATGTCCCATTCTTAAAAATTAACTCATTTTTTTTCTTTCAAATAGACCAAATCACACAATCCCAAATACACAGCAGGAACATTCTTTTCCTTTTCCCTCTAACCAAACTGCAAAATTGGTTAAAATGTTTGGAAATATTACCGAATAACGGGCCTCGCACTCCGATCCAATCCATGCAGCACGGCCATAACTCCCACACCCGCCTGCATGCAATGAAAAGGTGATCAATCGTTTCGTTCGCCCCATTACATAGAACACAGCTTATAGAAACATTTGGGGGAGTCATAAATAGAAATAGAAAAACGAAATAGCATCATAATCAATTACCACAGTCCAGGCCAACTTCAGTTGGCCGAAAATTTTGACTCAGATTATCAAGTGAACAATGGAGATAAATACACGATAAATATGTATAAATTCAGACTAAAAGATCACAATAGGTTGTTCGGACTATAATTTAATAATTTTTTTATATTTAATATATTATATTAAAATAGTAAAAGCTATCATATACATCATCATCATGATGTTTCACTTTTATAATTAACTAAGTGATTAACATCAAACAACCCCTTGAACCATTAATCTTCATGTCCACTAAATAACAACATCTCGATATATTGAATCTAATCACATGGAAAAATTAGGACCCCCATTAGTCATTTAAAAATAATTAATCCATTAAAATGTAAAATTTGTCTGCCTTAATACATCCATGCATCATTGTTTGTTTGCCACAAACTGCCTAAAGAGTGCAGTTTTTATCGTCAAAAAATGATGAAAATACATACGTGACCACAATCCACTACAATATGTTTTTACTTATTTCCAACCTTCACTGCAAATATATATTTATATATTATATATTTTTCACAACTATATCATTGTGGGGGTGTTTTGGTCCCATAAGTCCATAACTATTTGCTTAGTTTCACTTATTATTGAGATAAATTATGTTCAATTATTGGGGTAAATATCATATATTTTTCACAACATCTCGATATTTTTATTATGATATTGGAGCGTTTTAACGGGACAAGTTTACCCATACTTCCAAAATTTCGGCACCAAAGACACCATGTGGTCGTCATAGTTTGAAAGCATGGGACCAATATTCGAACTATATATGATATTACTGTTGAAATAATGTGTATAAATTTTTAAAATATTAGACATTGCGACAATAAAGAAAAAATGTTGAAAACGTTATTAAAATTTTGCAGAAAGTTAAATGTTGTGACATTATTGAAAGAATATTGACGTGTTGTGACAATATATGGTATTTATACTTTCCATGAGAATTAGTATGAAATATTTGAAATGTTCATCATATATAGTTTAGTAACGGGTCAAGCATATAATATAAATTAAAATCAGCTCAGAGATTTGATAATCACTTAATTTATTATTCATTATTTTTGGTAATTATGAACGACCGACCTCAATATATAATGTAATCATTGACAAATATAAGATATGGTCAAAGCCTATATCATCATTAATCATGTTCACGACTGCTATTCATGGCTAGCTTACCTTCAAATTAGTCGAATTCGTATGTGCAAATTTTCAATCACGAAATTGTGGGGTCTATTTATCTATATTTATTTATTAAATTATTTGTAAACTTATGATATATTTTAGTAACATTTTTTTCTAAATGGGTTCAAATAGTCTGTAAATTGCTGAATTTTGACCAAATTCTCGTTTTGCATACCAGCTTTAAAATCGGCGTGTAAATTGTCAAACTTTCATTTTTTTCTGATTTTGCAACCAACGTTGACTCCGGCGAAATCAATGCTGACGTGTCCGACCGGAATT
>JAYJMF010268059.1:0-13961 GCA_036873715.1 Salvia sclarea
ATATATTTCCCGACATTGGAGGTTCTGGTGGTGGTCTTTCTGATTATTAGTAAAATAATTATGTGTTTTGTCTCCTCGCTATCTTTAATTATTTATGTAATTTTGTTTGGTTTTAGTTATATGTAATATTTAGTTTGAGCTATTTTATGTAATCAATCAATGCACCGAAGCGTGAAATGTCGTTTACATCTTTGATTTGTCTAAATCGAGAAAGAAAGTATTGAAACCGATCAGATTCTGGTGGATCAGGTTCCAGTGTATATTTCATTATACGAAAACAAAATTGTAATTCTATAATAAAAATTATACTCCTATAATGAAAAATTAATTAAATACTATAATAATGTTTCAATTCAATCAATATAGCATAAGCATAAAAGAAAATAATTATTATACATCACTAAATATTCAATAATTTAAAAATGGAGTAAAATTTTTTTGGGGGAATGGATAGCGCAGTCCACTATGCTGCTCTATTAATGGAGCAGAAACACTGTTCCCTCAAAAATTGAGTTGAGTTATAGCACAGGATTGAGACTCATTTTTGACTGCATAATTGCGCTCAGCGCAAAGTTAACGCAACGTTGGAGATGCTCTGATAGTCTAATAGTGCGGCAAATTAGCAACAATGACGTTTTACATGTCAAAGTATGCATGCATCTAAAACATAATATTTGGTACAATGACCTCAAAGTCTCGCATTACCACATATATAAAGGGAAAACTAATTATGTTGTATTAAATAATACTTTAAAGGAAAATTTGTCAAAATAAATACTCGAATTTCGTTGGAGATTAGGTATGATGGGCCTTATAGCATGGACTTGCATTCATTGCTCTTTGCCCCATTGTTACAAGGGCAGGTTGCATTTAATTGAGATTGTAAGAAAAAAATATTAAATTAATTTTGATTTCTATTCCATTTTCTTGAAATTAGAAATTGGTTTGCTCAATTATTGTAATCAAACAGTTAAAAGAAATAACAAAATCTCCAATGCGGGCATCCTAAAGTGTGTTAGTAAAAAATTTAATTATCATTTATAATGGAAAATATTACATTTATATTTACCCTTAAATTATAAAATGTCATTTATAGTAAAAGAAATATCATCAACTGCATGTCTGCATATGGAAATATCCGCGTAAAAGTCCACCTCGATTGAAAATAAATAATTGTTCCTATGTTTCTTGTACACTCCACGTATGTACCGACTTCGCAAATTTAGTAGTAAACTATGTATTATGTGTACGGTAATGTATATCCATGACGTTAATTTAATTAAGAAAGCAAAATTACATTTAACATCTTTCACTAGATAAAATGAAAAATCTGATGTACTATTATCCTCGGAAATCTCAGAAATCGTGTACAATTTAAGCAGCAAGTATTATTTCAATTTTAAATAAAATCAGGATTTCAACAAGTATGTCAAGGAATACCCAATTACGTACTATATATGTTGGAACGTAAAAGAACTATTGTAGTTGTACATAAATTAATCTAACAGTAGAGTAGTTATACTTATTATTCATGACCAAAAGACATTGAGCGAACTGTGGCACAACCTTTAAATTTTGTTGTTAGTTATTTGAGGGGGAAAAAAAAAACTATTGTCTGCTGGTAATTTACTAGAAAAATAAACAATTTCAACTGTAATGGTTAAGTTACATGTTATGTGAATGGGCTTGGGCCCGTAGGAGGAGTTTTATCATAAATATTAATTAAATAACTTATTTTAACAGATTGAGCCTAGTAGAGTTATATAAAGCAAAAATAAAATAAAATTTTGAAGACAAATATTTCTGTAAAGTCGGCCTAACAGTCAGGCTCATGGTACTTCATGTTATATGAATTGATACTTTATTCAATTTATATTGATACTCTATATGAATGAACTGTGTTTAAATGGTACTTCATGTTATATGAAACGGTACTACGTATATTGGTGAATGGTACTTTGGCATGACAAAAATGTGCTTCAATTTTGAAAAGTATAATTGACACGCATCCCATAATAATTTTAGATTGAAAAATTCGAGCGCAACGGCGTCAGCCCATTGGAATCAGTTGAATTTTTAAAGATATCAATTTCGAATAAGGTTTCCTTCAAAAAAAAAAAAAAAAAATCGAACAAGGCGATTCCACTTTTTTTTTTTCCAGAAAAGAAAAGTAATTTTATAGAAGATGGCAAAGGTACCAAAGGTACCAATACAGAATTATATAGTAGTATAATCTATGAATATGTTTTCATTATATGTACAATTCTATTTTATAAACAATTTCCATTTGCATCTTGTAATTGGATGTACAGGAGACCTTGCTCTAATATTAATTTTTAAGGTTATGAGGTCTTGAAATAATGGTCTTTCTCCCATTACACACTCAATTGTCGCATATTAATTCATTTATTTTATTATTTGCTTCATTGAAATGAAATTGCTTACGCCACATGATTCTCAAATTATAGAGTAAGCCCAATTCTGCGGGCCTCTACTCTCGACTAGTATACAAAATTTCTTTATTGACAACAGTAAGTAAGACCAACACCAATAATATCAAATGAATTTAGATAATGAAGAAAATAAATAATATTCATTGAGAAAGTCAACAACATTGTTATTCCGAGATCCCGAGTCATGAAATAGAAGCAGGCGCCATTCTTTCTTCTTCAAAAGCTTCGAGCCGATGTAAAACTCGATACATATTTATTTAATATCTTCTACTTAACATTTCTTTAATTACAATATGCGTCCCAATCAATTAAATAATATCTCCATTAGAAACATCCATACATTTGTTAAGTTAGACGGGGAGAGAGAATACTTCAAATTAGGATGATTTAGCGCCTATACAAATAATCATAGACACTAAAATATGCTTCCGAGTCCAAATATCTCGGTTCAAAGGTTCGAATTCTGTTAGACAGCTTTAAAATTTGAGCATTAACTAAAAATATATATATATATATTTTCGTTTACATATCTCCACACAAAAAAGCAGCATATTTTTATAAGTACTCTAAAATTATGAATACTGGAAATTTAATGCAAGAATGTAGTTAAACCACAGTTTATTCAACAAAAGCAGTACCACTAAAATAAAACTTAATTATGACGTTTATGCCCCCACCCACCTCCAGCCCAAATAAAGAAGAAGAATATAACAACAAAGGAGAAAGTAAGCAGCCATACACAATTTGGTTTACAACAAATTGGCTATGGTGTTATGATGCAAATGGCGGCGGCGCTGCCGCCATCGGTGGTATCAAAATTGGGACAGCTCCGTTGACACCGGCTGATTTTGATACCAACGATGGCGGTAGCTCAGCCGTCGGCCTCCGCTCGGCGGTGGTGCTCCGTCGCCGTCTCTGGGGATGTGATGGTCCTTAATTTGTGAAAACTATATGTATAAATTATTAGGAGGGATAAATGGGGTTGTGATTAAGGTGGTGTTGTACTTTTTGAAATACTAGTTGTACTTGTATGTCAATATTACTGCATAACTTATGTAGTACACTTGTACCAATAGTGATACTATCTTACTCCTACATTATTGTTATGGGATCTTTGCTAGTGAAATTAGTTAATTAATGTATAAAATACAACATTAACATCGATATCGGTGCTACGAAGACCTGTACAAAACTTTTAAAATTCATGAACGTTTTAGGTGTTCATGGCAAAGCCCTCCAATATGGCGGGCTTTGTTTAAAAAAGTTAATATTTTAATGAAATGAAGTTAAGCCCACATTTTCTGCATTAAAGCCCTTCAACATGGAGGGCTTTGCTTCATTATTGAATATTTGAAATGGTGTATGAATAAATTATATTATTGAATATTTGAAAAATTATAATATAATTGTAGATAAAATAGTGTAGAAATGAAAAAGATTGGAAGATTGATATAGAAATAAAATGAAAAAGGTGTATTTATAATTGAAATTGTGTTTGAAAATTAAAAAAAGAAAAAAATAAAAAAAAAAGGAAAATGACGTGGCGGCACGGGGGGAGGACGCATGTCTAGCGCCCGCCTCCCCTGGGCGGTTGCGATCACGACCACGCCTTCCCCTCCATGGCCGGCTGCAAGGGGCGAAGGTCGCAGGGCGCCTGCGGGCGCCACTGCGATTACTTTTAGATGTGCACTTTTCGAAATAAAAGATACTACACCCATCTTATAGAACTATATATTGAAGTATAAGATTGTTGGACCACAAAGTAATAATATATTATTAATATAAAGTAGAGACCTCCAAAGCTGTATTGGAGACATTTAATTTTTTTTTGTTTTTATTTAATTTAAATTAAAACTATTCAATTAATTAAAATAAATAAATTGTATTGAATATTGGAAAATTACAATACAATCTTTTGGGGAAAAAAAAACACACACAAAAAAACTACTCCTTGTCTTCGTCGTCGAATGGAGGCAACTTGAGCTTCGTCTTGATAAGCTTCACAAAGTTCATGTGATTTTTCTTTTGCTTCATCGTCATTCTAGTGGTGTCCTTCATAACTATATCGTAACAGTTTGCTATCTGCAAAGTAGTGGCGATCTTAGCTATATCTTCCTCCAGATTGCCGGCCGACGTGATGGAGCATTCGGATGCCTTGGACTTCCCTCTGCCTCAGGCCGATTGGATGCCTTGGGGTTGCTCCCTGTACTTGCCAGTGCCATAGGTCTCCGCGCAATGGTGCTCGTCGGACCCCCCCATCGTTACCTGGATTTGATCCTCTACTCGACTGGCTTCCCGAGTAAGATCCGTCGATAGTAGTTTTGCACATTTTCACAGCGTTTTCACTGCTTGTGGCTTGCATGAACTTGAGCGTATTCCTCACAAGCGACCAAGTAAATTGGTACTTGAAGGACGCACACTTGAGCTGATAAAATAGCGACATATCATTTGATATGATGTTTTGCCCTCCTCCGCTGCTCCCGAAATTGGCCTCCAATTGGGTGTAGTATGCGTGGAATATCATTATTGCGTTTTGCACGCGCCTCCAATGCATACGTAACATCTCACTGGTTCTCTCCAGTGTACCGGTCGGCTTGATCTTGTTGTAGCGATGATCGCACTATTTTCTAACACAAAAATATGTATAGTAATAGGGCAAGCAAGTATCGTATCCACAGGGACTGTATATTGAAAACTAAGTAAGCAACTCACTTTGGTATTTTATTATTATCCAGGCAAACGAAATTGGTTTGTGTTTTATACTGAACTCCAAATTTAATCAAAGTAAAAATAACAAAGATTTAAACAAGAGATGAAAAACTGACCCTAAGGATGTATTTCTACCTAATCAAATTCACACAATTAACCTAATAACCTGTTTACCAATTTTAATCCACATTCAGATGAAGGATCACTAATTCAACTATAGCTTCCGTCAGGACAGTTTATAGTAGTGGGTTAGCCTAAATTCTATCTCCGTAAGGTCTCAAGAGAAGTAAACTAATTACCAAAATCTCGATGGGAATAGCCTCCTACAGTTCACCTATATATCTATCTCTGTCAAGTCTCAAGGCAAGGTCTGTATTATGCATTCAAGGGATCGATTATACAATTAATTCCGTCCAAATATTAATCGCATAACTAGCATGTATCAATAGTGATCAATTACCGACACATGAGAATACACACCAAGAATCATAAATCATGAATGGGAAGGTAACAAGTATTAACAGATTAATTATATAAAATCAACTAAACATACAAACCCTAGGATCAATAATGAATTTAGCTACTCATAATTGAAATAACAAAACAAGAATAATTAAAAGAAAACATTGATATAAATAAAACCGTAGAGAATCCACGAAGAACAACTTGAATCTTGAATCTTCAATCCTTGCTAAGAACTATGAATTCTAATGAAAGCAATAAACCTAAGAAAAACAATAATAATATGAAAGCTAGGGTTCACAAAAGCTAATAAGGGAGGTATTAATAGGGAAGAAAATTACAAGGGAAAGATACACCTAAAAAGGTGAAATAAAACCCCAAAATCGTAGAAAATCAGAAATCCCGTCTTTTGGGCTCGGGAGGTGTCTCGGGTAGTGTCTTGGTCGAGAAACTTCCCGAGACAGCACCCGAGATAGAGCCCGAGAATAACTTCTGCACAACGCAACGATTTTGTTTTGACTGGTTCTCCCTCGTCCGGACTCCAAATCATGCACAATTTTCGCCTACGGAATCCTATCGAGATGTACTTCAATAATATGCATTCCAAACTCCTGAAAGAGTCCATAATATTTCTGCAATTTAGCTCATCCTTTCATGCTATGCCTTGATACTTATTTCTCTTCTCATATTCGGTGGTTCCATCTCCAAAACACTTCAAAACACTTATAAAACACAACAAACCAATCAAAGAGTAGTATTGCTCGATATATAATGAAAGGAGATAAATATGAGCATAAAGAACTAAAAACACCGAGAAGAACAAGCAAATAAAGCATTAAAAACAAGGAAAAAATAACAACTATCAAGCGATCGGCAATGCACTTCCACATAGCCTCCAACATCTGATTGTTGTTCCGGATTGGGTCTTGGCTTATATCGACCCATACCCTCGCTAGCGTGTCGGTCTTGGCCTCCGAGTATGCATGTACCACCCGGGCGCCTTCATTGGACGAGGATGCCGCTCGTCCGCCGCGTCCGCCGCGCCTACCGTTCCATCGCCCTCCTCGGCCGCCGCGCCTCGCCGGCTGGAGCTCCGCCGCTGCCTCCGTATCATCCCCCATGTTGAATGCCGGTTGGGAGCCGCCCACTTCAATTGGGGACAATTGTTGCATTGCCCGACTAAGGGGCACGTCGGACCCCCCCAACTTGTGGCGGCGAAAGCGAAAGGAAAATTGGGACGGAAGAGTGCACCGCTTGATATCCGCCTTGAGGGGATTGGTATGGGAGAAAGCCGGCTTGTGTCCTAGTTGGTGTTGGTGTGTGGACTAGGGTTGGTGATTGCATCGAAGCATTTGGATATTGGTCGGAAGATAAATTTCCAAACCAAGTACGGAGGTCACTCGAATCCATTTATTTTTTTTAAATGTGAAGAAGATTGAAGGATTAATGAAGAAAATATGGATAAAATAGTGTATGGATGAAGAAGATTGAAAGATTGATGAAGAAATGAAAATAAGATGGAGTATTTGTAGTGTAAAATTGGTATTTTAAAAAAGAAAAAAATTGGCCTTTTTTTATTAAAAAAAAAAAAACCGTTGGCCAATGGGGGGTGACTCGTGTCCAGCGACCGCCCCCCATCCGCGGTCGTGTTTGAGACCTCGACCGCCCCTCCCTAACGGTCCCAGCAGCAGTTTCAAAGCTACGACCGCGGCCTCACGGTCGCCGCTGCAGTTACCCTAATAATAATATATAAATTGAAACACTACAAATTATTAGACGTCCATCCAATAATTGAAGAATCATAGAATTCATTTCTCTTAGTAATTGGCAACCTGTACTGACGTTTTAATATTTAGGGAAAAACTTCAAATATACAAAACATTCCCAATTCTCATTCTCATCCTAATTAAATCTAGTTAGATTCATCAATCTCCAATTAAAATTTATTTCTTGAAAAAGAAATTAGATTTTATAATTCTTTATTAAAATTTATTATCATAATTTATAGTATTAATTACACCTCTTATATTAATTACTCTAGTTGGTTTTTTTAAAGCTACTCCAATTGGTTTTAAGAATGTTGATTATAACTTAAATATTGGACATTTGTGATCGAGTTTCGTCATAATAAGTAAGAATCAATGGGGTTTGTTTAGGTAGTTGTAGTTCTTGCATTCAACTAGATAAATTTGACTTGGTTATAACTTGAGTTGATACTGTAGCTACTGATCTTTCTTCTTTATATGATTAGCTCATTTTTTTCTCTCTTCTTTTCTTTTCTTTTCTTTTCTTTTCTTTTCTTTTCTTTTCTTTTCGCTTATCAAGTGCGAGCTCGATTATCATATATTTTGTTTCTCCTAATTGATTCATTATAATATATATTAAAGATCATAATATGATGACAACTTTGATGAGTTACTTAAAAATTATCACATAATTTAAATAGCATCAATCACGATTGAAAGACCAAAATTATAAGATTCGAAGAAAAACCTTGGCTAGGATTAGATGTATCGAGAATTTGGATTATCCGAATATGACTAGTTGGATTCAGCCACCCGATCAATTGTTTAAGTAAATGGAACAATAGATTGAACTTGAGAACTAGATTGAAAGAAACTTATAGGAAAGAAATGTTGGTATATATATTTAAATGTTTGAATGTATTTTACCAGAATTTCAGTACAAAAGTGATTACATGCGTGATGTTACAGTATTTTTGTTCCTAATCATAGAATTTAAAATACAATGGTTACAAGTAATTTCAATCATGTCGTATGCCAAGGGTATTTTTGTCTTTCCAGGTCTGCAATGCCCAATGAGACACAAGGTTGAAACTGACTCTTTGTCTTTTATCATTAGACACAATCTTCACACCTCTGTCCTATTAGGTGAAAACATGTGAAATGCGTGAGACAGTTATGCTAGTTGTCCTCTCATTTATTCGTCTTCATCGTGCCTGCAAATTGTTTAACTCGTATTCTGAAGCTAGTGTCAATGCTCTCCTTCAGGTCGGAAAATGAAGCTACCATTTCAGAGTTGACCATCATGTTTGACCATATCTAAGTTTTAATTGAAGTTTGGCATGTTCTTCTTTGAAGCCAACTTCACTCACTTTGACTTTTACGCCTAATTCCCACCGTATTTAGAAAATAGTCATTCTTCTTTGGGATCGAATTAGTGTAATTATGCATAAATAAGCTTTGATCCCTTTTAATTGGCTCTAGAAAAGGGAATGCACAAAACTATCTTCGTCAACGACTCTCCCTCATATTCTGGTAGGTATATGACAACGGATCGATGTATGTCAGAATATAATATGGTTCGAATTTACCTACAAGGTTTTGTGCATACTTTTCAAGCTTTTCCCAAAACTACAGATCGGAAATCGGACCTATAATATAACATTATATTTTACAGATTAAAACATCAAGGTGAGCTCATATAGGTAACCAATCGAGCAATTTAGATTTGTAGTTTTCATATTTGCATAATCATTCTTGTACCTTTTTATTTTCATAACATAGGCTCCTAGGTACACTCCCACTCCCCCTCAAGTGACGTGTTTATGATCTGATAAACAGATCATAATCTTGAATAGTAATCAGACATGCCAAATGCACAATTGTGAGCTCAGACACTTTTTGAAACTTCAACTATGAGAATTTTATTCTCGCTCTAAACTCTGGCAACATTGTTGTTATAAATGCATGCTTAATTCCCTCATTATGACATATATTTCCAACTCTTTTTGACAGACTTCATCATTTAAATCGCAGGCATGTCTTTAATTCTAATAGAATCTTCATTAGAGACATCAGAAGATCCAGGGTTTCCAAGAGATGAAGTAAATGTAGCATAATTAGAAGAAAAAAATTGGAATCCAAATGAATAGAATGTGGACTATTTGACTTGGTTATTACCTCTATTGGACTAATAATTGGATGTGTTAAATCTAGTTGCTCAAGCATTTCCATTGCAACATTTAGTGTTGTGTCTAAATCAAGGTATAGTGAAATACGTATGTTCTGAATGCGCCCACCACAATTTTCAATGCGTAAAGCCAATGAGATTGAGTTTTGGACACATTTGCACTCATGCATGTTGAATTCATTACCTAGATGTAACCTATGAAATACTAATACCAAATAAGTACAACTCTCGAATTTGGAGTCCGTATAAACAAACTGGCTACATTCATGATCTTTGTCCATATGACGAGGCCCATAATGAGATGTAGGTGCTTTCTTAGGTATCCACAACTAAAGACAAGGCGATAATTTTGGAAGCTCAAGTCAGAGAAAGTGGTCTTCAAGAAGCTCATTGGTACATAAATTTTGAGAAGATAGAACCAATCAATTCTCGACAAACTCTCTAGCTTCAGTATAAGCAATCTTGTCAAGTATTAAGGGTTTGACACCAGTTGAGAATTTCGATAATTTTGGGTCCAAATAAGGATATTCCAAAGTCATCATTTACAACAATCCATTTCGAAAATATATATGTCAACCAGTTCATTATCTTTCTCATAATAAAGATTCAAAGCCATAAATGTCAAGGTTCCACTAACACTCTTGACAGTATGCGGCTACATGATGATTGTTAATCCAAGGTCCATTAACAACTTTTCACTAGGAAGATAGTCTAAACATCGCAAAGTTTTGATCTTGCACAGTTTTTTGTAGCTTCTATATCAACAGTTTTGTGCTTCTTACGATATTCCCTCCAGCTCCTGAACGCGATAAGCTCCATGATCATGTTAATGACGTTATTTTCCTTATCAAACCATGAATCACAACACTTGATGATATCTTGATAATTTAATTATTTGACAAGATGAACCTCAATTAAGTCTTTCTAGCTTTTTAGATAAGTGCAAAACACCGTCTATTTTGGTTCTTATCCATGCAACTTCAATCGTCCCATTTGATCAAATGCATTGTAAACAGTCTTAGACGCACTTTTGCCAAGGACGTCTTTGAAACGAATATATCGGCATCTGGGATATTTTTCCACATAATCAACCTCAATATTACTAGAAACATCACTTCTACTTAGATATACTATGTAATGAAGCAATAGAAATCCACCATCCTCGAAAATACGAACAACAATAATAAAAGACAAGCAGAAACATAAATGACACACTCTCAATCCAGTGATAAAAAAAAATAAAAAAATAGAAAATTAATTGCCAAAGATCAAGTTAGGGCATTGTGGAAAATATTTTCATCGAAGAAGACCTCTATGACTATGCATGCAATATGTATTAAACGACAATCATCCGGTTCGACTGACTTAGAATCGGCATTGGGGATACATCCATATGACAATGAATGCTCCAAATAACAAAATGATGAAGAAGATCCATTCTTAAGTGGAGAGAAGGAAAATAGTCGCATCATTAGCGCAAAATAAGATTTCCTTAATAACACTAATATTAGGGTGGTGATAATCGAACCAGCTTATGATGATGTGATGATGCTTATGATTATGATGATGATGCATTTGCTCGATCGAATCAAGTAGAATTAATAATACTGATTCGAGAATTCATAAGGGGCCTTGTATACCATATAGGAAAATTTACATCTACTATGTAATGAAGCAATAGAAATCTATCACTAGAAGCCATTACGATCGCAAATACGAGCAACAATAATAACAACAACAGTAAAACATCAACAAAAGCATAAATGACACTCTCAATCTAGTGATAAAATTTAAAAGAAAATAGAAGATTAATTGTCAGCGAGCAAATAAAGGCATTGTGAAAAACTTTTTCATCAAAGAAGACCTCTACGACAACACAATAGGTATCGAACGACTGCGATCCGGCTCAACTGACTCTGAGTCGGCATTGGGGATACATACATCTTACAACGAATGCTTCAGATAACAAAATGACGGAGAAGATCCATTATGAGACGACGAGAAGTAAACGAGCCGCATCATGAGCGCAAACCATATTTCCATAACACTAATATTGGGGTGGCGATAATCGAATTAACTTATGATGATGTCGAAGATGTTTATGATCATAATGATGATGATGCATTAGCTTGAATCGAATAAAGTAGAATCAACAATATTTATTCATGAATTCACGCGGGGCCTTGCATACCATCTAGGGCCAATTACATCTGCTATGTAATGAAACAATATAAATCTATCACCAAAAACCATCGTACTCGCAAATACAGGCGGCAACAACAACAACAACAACAATAAAAAATCAACACAAGCAGAAACGACATCTTCTTAATCCAGTGATAAAAACAAAATAGAAGATTAATTATCAGCAATCAAATAAGGGCATTGTGGGAAACTTTTTAATCGAAGAAGGCCTCTATGATAACGCAATAGGTTTTGAACGACGACAATCCGGTCCGACTGACTCCGTGTCGGCATTGAGGATACATACATATGACAACATATGCTTCAAATAACAAACTGATGGAGAAGATCCATTCTAAGGTGAAGAGAATGATAAGAGTCGCATCATTAACACTATCTAGATTTTCATAACAACACTAATATTTGGGTGGTGATAACCAGATCTGCTTATGATGATGATAATGATGATGATGCATTTGCTTGATCGAATCAAGTAGAATCAACAACACTAATTCAAGAATTCATGCAGGGACTTGTATACCATCTTGGAATGTTAGTGTAATTAGTTTGTTGAAAGTGTGGTTGGGGTTGTGAGATGTTAAGATTAAGAATAATAAAGTGGGTATGGTTACATGATGAAAAAATGTGATGGTTTTATTACTTCCGCATGTTAGTTGTCATTTGATATTTTTCACATTTCATTAACAATTGCTAATGATAAATTGGGAAAAGTGATTTAGGAAATAAGAATTAGGATGAGGAATTAATTTGGATTTGAATGAGGAATTTGTTTGTTTTCCATGTTTGTTGTTTGTTGTTGGTAATTAATTTGCCATGGATGCTAGGTATATTTCGAATAATATTTTCAAAATAATTTGGGAATTTCGGGCAATAGTTCGGGAATTTCGGGACAACTAAATTTTTGGGAAAACTAGGGAACTCGATCGGGTAATTCGGGGTCCCAAATATAATACTGGGTTCGGACCGGGAGTATATATTTATGAAATTTTGGGTTCAGGATATTAGGATTCGGGATTCCCGAACTTTCAAGCCTACTAGGGAATACATATGTAGTAAATTACTTGGATTTTGTTTGATTTAGTAGCTATTTTCACTACTTCTGTTTATCCTACCCGTGCACCGTAACCCTATCAGAATTCATGAAACTTCTAATGATTTGTACATGAATTTCATTTTATTTTGGTAGAGAGAGTAACATATTGATAAACTAATGATGGATAGAATTAAATTGCAATTGTATGAATTAATCTTATCCTCAATAAGTATACTTGAGCGAACTTTGTGAGGCTTGATTGATCTGCACTATTTTGACTTTTCTAAAGGGTGTGTACTGGCGTTATGGATTGTTTTCTAGAGGATGGTTTTTTGTTTCTTTTGATAGGAATATAAAATGATGTTTTTTTAAGTTAACGTGAAAAAAGGTAAACGCAATTTGGTGAAATGAATCATCATTCCGTCATCGGATTCTATGCTGCGGAACACATTAGAAAAAGTCGAAAGATGATGACTTATTATGAAAAAACGTTAGTTCGAAGACATATTCTTAAAAATGCTAAAAATTGAGGATACAAAATATAATTAATCCTAAAATAAATGAATAATGTGAAGAAGTTCAATTAATTTATATAAATTGACCAATCCAATTATAGTTTTCGAAAGACAAAGGTTGAACAACTTATTCTAACGAGCTTCAATCCATTAGACTTGATTTATTATTTTAAACAAACAAGGATAAACTTATTCCAAACATTAGATCCCATTATGTTTAATAAAAGTTGTTAATAAATCCCAATAATTGGTAAACTCCTAACTAAATCAAGCTATTGAAATCATAATTTTAATAATGTTGGTGTGAATATTGTATTTTGTAAAGCTGTCAACTACAAGAGATAAACTTTCCTAAGCTCTTTACAACTTGATTAAATAATAATTAGAAAGTATAAAATTATTTACTCAGTAGAATTTATTTTTCAGACTTCAGTTAATAATAAACTATACTCCCTCCGTCTCATTCATAATGTCCCACATACCATTTTAGTTTGTCCCACTCATCTTGTCCCATTCCCTTTTTGGCAAAAAATATTGTGACAGCCCGCAAGAAGCAGGCTGCTCACTTTCTTATATAATTTAAAAATTTCAAGTGGTTTTATTGGCTATATTTTTCGTGAATGCTTTTCAGTGTTTGAGCTAGCTTAATTA
>JAYJMF010268498.1:0-13951 GCA_036873715.1 Salvia sclarea
TTAATTTATTTCATAGTATATATCAAATTAAAGATATTTTTGTGATCTTCAATTTGATATGAATATTGAATATTTTTCTCTTTTGTATATTGGTATATTTTTTGAAAAAAATTGAAAGAAAAAAAGAAAAAAATAAGAAAAATTTGAAATTTATCTTTCTCTCTCTTAATATGCCCACAATAGATAATTTTTTTTTGCATAAGTAACCTTAATTTTCACACTATTTTCAAAATTGTCATTGAAATCAATTTCAAATTGATTTCAAATCAAATTTTCAATTTGACTCCACCTTCAATAATAGTATAGATTCTCGCTTCATTAATTTTAATTTGTATTTATTCGTCGGGAATCAAAATAAAATAAGCGTGAATATTCTAATTCTAACAGAAAAACCTTTTCTTTTATTTAATCTTTTATGCATGTTGGATTAATGGATTTGGGCCGACTAAATTGATTTCTTGGAACCTCTTAACTTAGGCACAATATATTATAACCCACTCACATGCTTACACATATTTATCTATTTTTCAATTAAATTAATTTTTTCTATCCGGTATAAATGTGATTGTTTATTAATTTTTGCAAATGAATTTAGTCGTAAAAAATTATGTGCTACACACCTTATGTGAGCATTTTATATGAACACCAATCACATTTAAGCTATATTAACATTTTTTTAATTATTATTTTAATCTTTAATACCTTTTTAAAACATGATTAACATCATTAATATTACAAATTAAATAAAAATCAAAGCTCGATTCGTGGAAGAAAATGACAAATTAAGTTTTCATTCTTATGTAATTTGTACAATTAATGATGTCAACAATGTTTTATTAGATATTAAAGATTGAAAAATATAGAAGAAAAAAAAAAAAAGTTAATGTGGAATTTATATATTATTTCTTCCACTTATCAGACTATGCTCCATATAATCAAATTATATATTTTACTTCTTTCCATTTATCATCCAATCACATAAGTGGAATCCGATTCCACCCAAAGCGATCTCAATCGCGAGCAACTCTGCCTCAAACCAAAACCGACGCAGTAGAGACATGGAAACAAGCCTGAACCAGGAGGCCCGTCTCAATGAACATTGAGGCTCCGACGACAAAAAAAATTTGATTTGACATAATATGCTTAAACTCGAAATGAATGCCAATACTTTTGTGTTGAAAATGGGATTTGAACGCACATCAATGCAAATAAAAGAACAACCAAACCAACTAATGGTACAATTGTGTATAAATATTTTTTGTTTTTGGGGGGCCATGTGCCGTCGAACACACCAAGTAGCACAAGTCATCCAGAATATTGAACATGTGACCCAAATTCATCTGAGTTGTTATCTTCCATAAGCATAGACTTGACAAGAACCATAGAAAAAGAGGAAGAGTCCTTTCTTTGACCAAACCACAAATCGACGGACCCTGAAACCCCCACCGGTCTCCAAAAGTCATGTTATCAACCCTAAAAATAAATTATGAACCACTAAAAGTGAAATTAAATGATAAAAATAATTATACATCCTAACTACATGAGCTTTGCCAAAATTTTGGTTTTTAACCAAAACTATTATTTTGGTCAAAAAAATACACAAACTTTGCAAAATTTTGGAATTTAACCTAATTACAAAGTTCGTTGACCAATAATTTAAATTTACGGAATCTGATTGACGATCTGAGAAACTACCGTTTTAAAGCTCTCAACGATTGCTTTATATGGTGCTTGGCACATAAATCCAAATTCTAACAAAAAATATATAGATTTAAATTTTTAGGAAAATAACTTTTAAGTTGTTCTCCATTAATCATTTTCGTTGATTGCAACCTAACAACACGAACACTAATTGAAGGGTATCGTCAAGAGCTTTTTGACGGTAGTTTCAGATTGTTAATTGAGCTCCAGATAATTAAGTTATTACCCGACAAACTTTAGACTTATGTCAAATTCCAAAATTTTGCAAAGTTCATGTATTTTTTAACTAAAATAATAGTTTTTGGTTAAAAGTTAAAATTTTGACAAAGTTTGTGTATTTATAGGCAATTAAACCTATTAATAATTATATAATTAAACTAAAATATATAAAATTGAAATTAACGAAAAAATATTTAAAAATATTGAAAAAAGAAAATGAAAGTGGTACATCAAATGTGGTACACTGGATCTCATCTCGTTAGAATTGACACCACTGCCATAATCGTCAATGGCCTTCTTGATAGTATTAGCATTCGCCAACGTAGCCTTGCAGAATAGTAATTCGGCATTAACAACATCATTTATTTAATATCATCGTTGGTAAAATAACAATCCATTTCTTATCTTGCAAATTGCGATGGTAAAGTAAAAGAAGATTATTAATTGTTGTATGTATGTATTCATTGTCCAATGAGAAGTCGACCGGCAGAATGTAATGTAAAATAAATAAATAAAGTTAGATAAGTCTTGTAGTTTTGCTTGAAAAATGTTTGGTAAAATCTAAAATTGACGGCAGTAGAAGTTTTTTTAGTTTTATTTTTCTATAGTTTATATAGATGCTGTACGGCAGCCTTAGTTTAATTTATAATCCTATAACTAAACTCTGAAAAATGTAACACATCAATGCAAAAAATACAGTTTTTCTTTTGCAAGAAAAATGAACATTTAGATAATTACTAATAGCTTCTAATATAAATAAAGATGAGGCAAGAAATTGTCCATCTTAATTTCCACATACAAACTAAACTAGTGAAGCACATTGGATAATCTCTTGTGAAGCAATCTACTTAATGCTCTGATCAAACAACAACCTCATTAATCACTTTTTTTTTCTTCCTAATATGATTTATTCAGCCACTGTTTAATCTTCTCAAAATTGCACCAAAAAAAAAAAACTTTAACTTGGACAAAACATTTGGCATAGAGTTTGCATATCCCAGAAAGCATCATTTGAGTCAGTGATGGTATCCCAGTATTCATTTATCCCATTCATGGCATAGAGTGATGCTGATATCTGCCTCTCCACCTTCATTCTTTCGAAATCCGGGAAAGAAGAAGGGGCGAACGAGGCCTCGTTCGCCCCTTCTGATCTTCTAGGCGCGTCTGCTTGCACATGGAGAGGTGTGACCATCTCATATCCGGGCGTGAAATGGCTGAAATCGGGCTTATATGCATCCTCACATAGATTGGAGCCTTGAATTTGGCTCGTCTCGATGGCCTTGCCAATGACATGTTGATCATGAGCAGCAATAGCAGTTGGAGGGGTAGTGGTGGCCTTAACCTGGCTCCTCTTTTGATTGAGCAAGTTCTTGATCTTGAGAGACAGGGCCGGGTTGCAAGGCGTGGCGTTCAAGAAGTTGGTGCGCGTGTTTGATCCGCGTAGGAGGCAGGCCGCCTCGTCGTATGCCAGAGCGGCCTCCTCAGCCGTGTCGAATGTCCCCAACCACATCCGGATCTTCTGCGTCGTGTTCTTGATCTCCGCCACCCATTTGCCCGAGGGCCTCTGCCTCACGCCCACGAACTTGCTCTTGCTCGGGCTTCTGTTTCGGGGCTTATACGTTGTTGTTTCTTTCGAGTTGCTATGGAAGTGGAGTTCCATGGCTTTTTTTTGTTTAGTTGTGGTTTGAGGTTGTAAGAGGCCAAAAAAGGGCTAGTGTTTTGACTCTTGGTTTGAGCAAGGAGTTGAGAGAGGGTGTTTTTATAGGGGGGGTGGATATGTCTTATTTGTTTGGCTCTTTTGCTTTGAATTATTTGGTTATGTAGAGAGTTGACTGCTTTTTTCAAACATGTAATGAAGCATGAGTCGTAAGCATGACTAATTAATATTATTGTATTACATGTTTGTTTGTATTTATTATGTGAGGCATGCCTTATCCCATTTTGGCATATTGCTCAACACGTTCTTGGCCTCTTTTTTGGGGGGTGTTGGCATGACTTGAGCCTACATACAATCTCACTAATATATACCTTAATCTCTAAGTTAGATGTCTTTTCAAATTGAGCTATCGTTGGGGTCGTTTGGTTTCTTTGATGGGATAAGATCGGATAATTTAAATTGATAGGATAAATGATGATTGGATTATTTGGATTATTAATCATGTGTTTGGATTGCTAGATTGCAAGGTTTGATAAATGATGTGATTATGACCAAAATAATTGTATAATACCAAAATTGTCCTTTCAATCCATTTCCGCGTGCTTAATTATTATTAAAATAAATTCAATAAAAAATAATTTTGTAAATTTGCATTGTGGATTGTGGATTGAAGGTTTGATTAATAATCAACCCAAATTTGGCTTGATTAGTAATCAAGCAAATGGATGATAACATGCAGGCCAAATAATCTATCACGGGCCCAATCATACAAACCTAACACTTGATTGCCTTGATTATTTTATCAATCAAGGTTAATCAAGGCTAATTAAGGAAACCAAACGTCCCCAAACTTCATATAACACTCGTAAAATTCCTCTATTTTCATACTTCATATTCCCGTGTGTTGGGCTTCTAGTGAGTTGAGAAAATATTCCCCTTGGGGGAGAAAAAGAGAGAGTCAAACTATGCAAGGACAAAAATATTTGTATAGTTATCCAATAATTCAAATTTAGAGATAAAAAAAATTAGGACATGGGAGCCATTTCATCCATGGGATTAGACAAAGAATGAGAGTGATAAACAAACCAAAGTCAAATGTGGTGTAGATAAAGACAATCCATACCTTTTTATCATGGGAGTTGTTGAAGCTCAAACATTTGTTCTCTTCCTTAATTAGTCAAACATAAAACATAAACTTAGCTGCAAATCGCAATCACCAAAGGCCTGCCAAATTTTCCCTTTTCACAGCATTTCAAGAACCTGCCACGTGGATGAACCTGTTCTTATTTTAGTAGCAAAAAAAAAAATCACAAAATTGGCTTGCAAAAGCTTAGGTGGCAGATAAAGAATCTTGATGAGCATGCTTGCTATGAAAAGAGGAATCTCCATTGGCATAAACTACCAAGAACATAAATATTATTAGGTAAAAGTTGTAGCAACAACTTAAGTTAGAAGATGTGATTGGACAAAGATGTAAAGGCTCTTAGGTTGTTGGAATAGTTCAACTCAACCAAAACTGTCTGCTTTCCTACAGACATTTACCAATTTATACTAATATTAAACATAATGATACGATGGGGAAGGTTCAAGTGACAACCAGAAAAACCGCAAATTTCATCGTAAAAAATCCATGATTCCGTCAGGAAAGTTTGTGAATCAAAACACACGAGACTTTCACTAGGTTTGAAACTTTGAACCCCATGAGCTGCAAAAATTCTATTTTTCCATCTTCTTTCGACACAAACTTTTCCGATGGGAACAAGAACGTTCACAGCGAACTCAAGAGTTTTCTCGTTATTTGTTCCCTCGTTAAAAGTGGTTTTTCCGTCAACCTCCCCCAATGCCAACAAATAAACAAAATTGTAGAAATGAAGTTCAAGAGATAGGAGGATTTAACATCAAGTATCATTTCTCATATAACTAGTTGGAAACAATAACTCCAACCAATGCCAACAAATAAACAAAATGAATGACAATATTTTTTGTCTCCAAATCCCTGTACTATAACAATCACTGATGTAAGAAAAAAGAAGGGAAAAAAATGCATGATCTGACCAAAACTGAGACAGGAATTGCCATAGCCCCCATGGCAAGTCCTCAAATAGCACAAAAATCTCCCAAATAAATAAAAAAGAACACCAGATTTCCCCCTGTTTTTGGAAGCAACAGGTGATCTTGTAATATACACCAAGTCTACACAGACTCTCGACCATTTCGACGCAAAATGGATCCTCACTCGACCAAAACCTTGTGCAAAAGAATATGCGGAACACCTCTCTCATCAGAAAGAATGGGCAAACAAATACTTGATCGGCACAAACCACAACTGACACGCAATATGAAATCAACGGGCATCATCATTCAAGACCACTAGGATGACAGAATTGTCTGCAATGCGAGCTGCTGTTGAGGCTGCAGGGACGACCATGTAGAGGCCAGGGTGGATGGAGGCAGCGTCTGCTGTAGCTGCCTCAACAAATTTACCATACGACTTGCAGTTTGCTCTGAGGCAAGATCCTTGCCAGCACAGAGAACCTGCAACGAAACAATTCATTAAAGACCTTACCTCACTGGAGAAATATAATGAGAGAATCTCATCTGAAATCCATATATTGGGGCCACAGAAATTGAATGAAAGATTCGGAGCCATACATTGTAATACAATTATCACAATAATTTCCCTAGAATGTTTAACATAACTAACCTCGGCAAAAACAGATACAATTTTAGGGAGATACTGGTTGTTCGGCCCCAAAAGTTCCAAATCAGACCTAAAAGGGGAGGAAATAGTGGTCAACAACAGCATATAGGAAAAGCAAAAATGAAAACTGAGCTCGAAATTTTAAATTATATATAACAGTTGATATATTTTTAAAAGGATATAAAAGCAATTTCAAGTCCTCACCTCTCAACCATTGAGCAAAGCTGGTCATGAACAACTTTTGCCTCAATAATATCACCCTTTATAGGTAAACAATTTAACCAGGCAGGAACCACCTATCGGAGCAACTTTGCACAGTTAGAATCAACGGAATGCAAATAGACAAGAAAAATCCAGCACAGTATTCAATCAAAAGCAAAAAATAAGACAGTAAGAAAATTTATTAGACTAGTCACAGCTATATGCCTTTTCTTCAGGGTGATAAAAAAAATTGCCCAAAAGAGAACCAAAAGGTCTAATCAGAAAATGGCCCAAACGCTCCACAACCCAGAGAGAGAGAAGAAACAACTACCTGAGCTGAATCAATGCTATCACGATGATACTGACATATCTTTCCCAGAGCTGAAACAGCATTATCATAAGCCATCACATTGTCTGGCTGCAAGGCATTGGGGTGCCTAATAACTACATTGAGCCTCGAAAGAGCCTCTGAAAATAATTGCAAAGGAAAGGTCAGAACACAGATATCAAGCTGAAATTGCTTTCTATGAGCCACATTCAGGCCATTGTACCTCCAACAAGTGGTTTAAACACAGAACTGCCAAACTCTGCACATACTCCGAGTCCATATACAGCAGCCTAAAAAAGAAATAGGCAATTAAGATAGGACAGATTAACATGGTCGAGATTGCGTGAAAATACAGGATAGTTCGGATCGCCAGCAAACCTGTCGAACATCTGAGTTTTCATCATTGCATGCCTCCAAGAGGAAGGGAAGATATGTATCATAATACCTGGTTCAAATAAAAAGGACAGGAACTAAGTATTTCATAGTTGAAACCAAAATCAATTATTAATGATGGCATGTTTACATACTTCAGAGCTGAATCACGGCATTGCTCAGCTATATCATCAAAGATGCAAATTGCAATCCTTCTCTCTTCAGCTGATTTGTCCTTTCCCTGCAAGAAAAAAAGGAGTCCCCAACCATGAGCAGAAAAAATTAGGTATAAGATAGATATTCAAGTTTTAACCATGTTCTAATTCTCTGATCTTGCTCTCCAACATAAAAAGGTAATAACTTACCCACATCGGCATCAGGTACGATGACAGTTCATCGAAGAATGGCAAGAAGGAACCCTTAAATGTTTTGATTAAAGTTCCCAATATTTCACCAACCTGAAACAAGAATTACCGTCTTAGGACATTCTCACATTTCAAAATTGACAGAATTTAAGCAATTGGCTGTATGCCAAATAGCCAGGTATAATATACTAACTTGGTCGAACACTTCTTCTTCTTGCTCATCTTCCTCTTTAAGAAGTTCTCCCTCCTCAGCATCAAAATCTTCAGCTTTGGCTCTCTCAGCTCTCTCTTTTTTCCTACTTGAGCTAGCTGTGATCACCTGTTTTATCTCTTCCACAATGCTTCTCACCTGGCTCTCATCTAAAAGAGATCCAGCAATCTGAGAGGCATACAAAAGGGGAAAAAACGAGTTAAATTCTAGCAAATACATAATTTCGTTCTTTACAACTCTGACAAAATATATACAAGTTAAAACCAAAACTACAAGATGTTAACACTTAAGTCACTAACTGTTGCAACTCATCTAACCAAAAAACTCAAAAAAGTCTATTGAACTGCACTGATTAAGTTGATTACTTTAGCATTTGCATACTTGGTAGGTAATTGTTACGGCCTCTTACACAGCATGCACAAAAGTGTTATAGCCAAAACATTTCTCGAATAATCAACCTAATAACTTAACAAGAGCATTGAAGGAAATGAACTAAAATCGTCATGCACATGACAAGGTTCTTCTACTTTACAGTACAAGAGACCAACCTGAACACATTCGTTCAACGCATCCAACATATTTGCACAGATCTCTATATCAGGTTCCTGCATGACATAAGAATGGATACTTGTGAGTGCCCAGATACTATAGTCATCAGTAACCGAATGCAAAAAAAAAGAAAAAAAAAAGCCTTGTATAACAATTCAAACAGCACCTTGTGTAAGGCTTCTACTAAAGCAGGAACAATGAAATCTGACAGCTGCTTAACGTATGTCTCATTACGGCCCTGAGCTATTCCTTTTTCGACAGCCAATTTTGCAGACCGCAACAGCTCCGGCATTGCTAGAAATTGATGACGAAAAATATTGATTAATTAGCAACTTCAGTATTCTGTATATCAAAACATTCCAAATAGAATCTGCATTACCTGAGACAGCAGCCTTTCTGACTTCTTCATGGAAATAAAATTTCAAAAGCGGAACCAAAGTTGGGGCAACCTGCAGCAGACACAATTGGCCACAACCTCGTTATACTATGATCTACCATCAGAGGATCAAGTAACTACCATTGTGTTTCCACTAACCTGATCGATCCATGGGTAAAAACCTTCCTTTAGCTCATCAGCATAGCAGCACAACATATTGCAAGCGGTGGCCTTCTCCTCTAGGACACTGGTCTTAATTCCAATTCTTTTATCCCCAAGGGTTATGGTCTCCATGCTGCAATATATAGAAATGCGTTAATGCAGGAAGCAACAAGCAGAAATTGATGTGCGTGCATCCTTGGAAATGTATAGCACTAAAACCAAGACACAAACAATGTGAACGCATATCATAGCTAATAATTATCAAGAAACAGTGTTATATGAAAATTAAGAGTTGGTCTCTTCCAGATGCACTTACATTATCTTCTACCAAATATTTTAGGTACAAGACATAGAAAACAGGATATTCTCAGAGGGATGATGGTAATGTTAATGTTATTGGGCAACTTAGTATATAAAATGAGATAGAATGAATGGTAAAATAATTAAATCAAAATATTGCAAAATGTCATTCCAAGGAAAATTCATCCAAATGATTATGATTATAGAGACACTTTTAAAAGATACATCCACATAAATATACGAGAATGGTCACCTTTCATCATCTGATTCATCAATTTCATTGTCTGAATCTGCAGATGTAATGACCACATCAGGCTTTAGCTGAGCAGACTGGAGCAGAGGAGGCATAACCACACTCATATAAGGAAGGAAATCCTGCCCCAAGCACTTGCAAAGCCGGGCCCATGCCTACAATAGAACAAAATGAATTAACTTGATGTGACTATGATGGTTTTTGTGGCATCTGAAAAATTTGCAGCTCCCAAGGACAAATGACATACTTGTAGCATGTAACTGGTAGTAGGATCGTCTGTCTCCATTTGCGATCCTTGCAATGACATAAGAACTCCCATTACCTAGCAAAAATGAATAAAACTAATATCATCTCCGAATCATGATATTGAAAAAATAAACACCACATTCTTTACAGAATGTGCAAGTGAGTAACGCAACCAGTGTATTCAAAGCACAAAACAAACACGGGGAAATAGCACATTCAACATAATACAACAACCAGGACCCAGAGTCGCCTACCTGCTTAGCATCCTCCTTGAATTTCTCCTTTCCAACAGCCATCCCCACCAAGCTGATGCACTCCATAGCTTTTGCACGGAGCATGCGGTTAGCCTTGTCTGTGGCATTCTCTAAAATTACTTTCAAGTAAGGCATAACTGCATCATAATATTTCTGGAAGTGTTCCTGCCATCATAATCATAAATTGACTGAGTAACCCATAAAAAAATAGAGAAACTAACAAGACGAGCTATAACGACAATGGTGTACCTGAGATGAATCTGCTACCGAAGCTAAAGCAGTTAAGGCACCCTCCTGAACCATTTGCTTGGAATTCTGCCATTTACAAAACACATACAAGTTTAGCATACCCAACATCTAGTATTAAATTATGTCCAACATATGTTTTTTTTTTCTTTCTAAATTGCAACTTTACCTGAAGAAGTAGAAGAAGCTTGTGCACTATCCCATCTAAGTAAGGTGTCAAAATTTCTGGAGTGCAGTTTTCACTGAAGTTAAGCACTGCTGAAGCTGCATGTGCCTGCAAAAAGAAGGGAAAGAATTGCTTAAAAAGCATACATAATTCAGTTTCAGAAACTAACTGCTCTAATGTTTAAGAGGTTATCCAACCAGCTATTCTAATGTTTAAGCCTGCTCACAAGATGGCAAAACTGCTTCCCGCTTGAGTTATTTTTAATAAGTAATGCAGAAGACAACATGATATACAGACCTGTACTCGAGGATTTTGGAAATCATCCATAGCTGCAGCTAGAGCTGGCAGGACATGCTGATGGAACTGAATTTGCAAATCTGGTCCCAAGTCAGTAGATAGCTGACCAATTGCATTGATTGCCGCCCATCTCACACGTGGATGAGGATGTTGAAAGGAATTCAATACCATGGTCACCACTTGTTCCAAATTCTTAACCATCACCTACAGTATGCAAAGGAACTATATTACTTAACATTGCTGCAGAAGAAAACTAGTAAAGGAAATCCAATTCTACTGACGAATCAAAGCACTTTATGTGAGCATGAGACAAAGGATATCCAACATCACGAAATGCTCATCCAAAATACAGTCTTTACAGAACACATTAGTTATAAATAGTGTGCACTACAACCATGAACACAAGACCATATTTCTAATTCAGCACAGTAACTACATGACAACAAAAACTCTCATCTACACATCGAAAAGGTTGCTCAGATATAAAAGTAATAGTTTACGGTTATGTACCTTCGAGCAACCCTCTGCAATCTGTGCAAGTGCAATGAGGGCTGCGTGATGCTTCTGCCACTCGGGAGCAGAAAAATACGACTGAAACTGCTCGGACGCCACAGGAACAATTGTATTCCCACCAAGCGCTATAGAGAGCCTATCTAAGCATTCCTGCCCAACACTGTAATTACTTGTCTCTCCTGCATCCTCATCCTTGGCCTCCGCACTGTGCCACGCAGGATCATCCTCCACATCCAGAAGCATCTTCATCAAATTGGCGAAAAGCCTGCTAATAAACTGCGGCAACTTCCTCATCATCCCGGGTGCTCTCTCCCTTGCTTCAGCTAGTGTAATTACAAACTCAATCGCCAAATGCCGCGTGCCTTCCTCCAAACTCTCAGCCTCGGCAATCTGCAACATAGCACCAACAACATCTACAATCTGCCTCCTCAAAAACCTCGGTTCCGTCCCAGCCAATTCAATCAACAGCTCCAACGCCTCCTGCGCAGTCGCCTCCTGCCCCGAGTTCAGCGACTCGGTCAATGTCCTCATCATAGCCGGCAACAAATCCTGAAACCTATCCCTATCATTCGAATTCGTCAAACACTGGATAAAATTGATAACAGCGCTCAACGCGGCAATCTTCACATCCGGATTGGGGGAATTATTCAACACGTTGAGGAACACGGTGTGCAAATCCGTGATGTACGGAATCAGCGTCTCCCCGATGAATTGCGCCAATTGCGAGAACATCAGGAACGCCGATTCCTGGAGCTTCGGGGCGCTGGACGTCACGCACTGGAACATAAACGGCAGGATTTCCGGCCACTGATTCTCCGGCACGAGCGAGGAGGCGAGCTCCGACACGGTGTCGCAGAGCTTCTTAATAATCGACTTCGATTCCTCGCTCTGGAGCGACGACAGCAGGAGGTTTTTGACTGCGGAGCGGGTGGACTCGGTGAGGCTCGGCCAGATATACGAGTCGTCGCGCGTGAGCTGCTTCCGCAGGAGAATCGCGGCCATGGCGCGCGCCTCCTGGTGCACGGAGGAGGAGATGAGGTGGCCGAGCTTGAGCACGAGCGAGTTAGGATCGTTCTGCTTGATCAAATTGAAGATTGACTCGGCCTGGGATCGCTGCTCGTTCGAGGAGGACATGAGATGCGAAATCAGGGTTTCGAATGGCGCCGGGTCCGCCCCCATAATCGCCGCCAACTGAGCCTGCTGCAACTGAGTCGACTCGGCGTCCATCGCGAGAATTCTCTAGGGTTTTTGAGTGCGTTGTTATTGTTGGTTTTGTGTGGGGAATTCCTCTCTCTCTCTCTCACACAGCGGCACACGCAGTGGAGGTGCGTGAAATCTGCGCTTATATAGAAGAAGACGACGCACGCACACACAAAACACCCGCTGGCGGTGGGCAGTTTGGTAAATTCGGGGTCGGAAAACTGCGAGGGCGAATGTACAAGCGGGAGCAGCGAAAGGTACGATGTGTGGAAGCGGGAAAAATGGAGCAGCGGCGGATGATTATAAACGTGGGCCTAATTAGGGCAAAGTAGGCTGCGATATATGGGCGGCAAAGTTAATATATTTGCAACTCAACAACTATTTAAGATGGGACTTTACAACCTTTTTCAAGTTAAATTAAATTGTGTGAAACCAAGATGGAGTTGTCATTAATTTCATCCTCTAAATATTATTATTATTATTATTATTAGGGCTCATTTGGTATGAGTAATATGGGTGTATAATATAAATAATACATTCTAATATCTTGTTTGGTACAACATACGTGGCCCTTTATAAATCAAAGTCCCGAAAATGTTATACGGGTTCGTGGGTATACGTATACCTCCTGCAGAGGTGGTATACGTATGACAAATCTTAATTATAGCAGATTTTAGTTTCATTTAATTTTAATACATCTCACCAAACAACGGATTACATATTATTGATACTATTTATACGTACTACCAAACATCATATTAATTTATTATATTATAAAATTAATCTCAATCAAATTTATCACATCTAATCCCATACTTCATACCGAACGAGCCTTTAGATTTATATTCCGACCTTTCACACTTTTTTCGGATCTATCACAACCTTTACGAAATATCAATTTCATACCCAACCTTTCATAGTATTTTTTTTCAAATGTATCCTGATCTTTATAAACTATCAATTTTATACCTAACATTTGATCGTTTTTCAAATCTATCACAACGCATAAATAAATTACAAATTATATTTTCTAGAAAATAAAACTAATTAATATAACAGTTTTTACTAAATTTGCATGAAAAATTATCTTTTTTTTACTTCATAAACTTACTAAATTATTTATCTATTTTAGAATTAGTTGTTCTGAATAATTTTTCAAGATTTTTTTTCCCCTCTAGATATAGTATGCATTTAATTTAATTAGGATAGTATGTTCATTTTTTTAAAAGAGATAGAATATTCAAAATTAGACGTTTAGCAACGTTAATTAGTCTAAACCTTTATAATATATAATACAACTTTTAGTCTTACAATTTCATTTAATAGAATTTCAAGATTTCTCAAAATAATTTAAAATTTTGAGTATAAAATTGATATTTGTAAAGGTTGTGATAGACTTGAAAAAAATGATGAAATGTTAGGTATAAAATTGATAGTTTGTAAATATTGAGATATATTTGAAAAATATTATGAAAGATTAGATATGAAATTGATATTTCGTAAAGGTTGGGATAGATTTGAAAAAATGCAAAAGGTTGTATAGAAACTATAATTAACCCTTATTATTATTATTATTATTATTATTATTATTATTATTATTATTATTATTATTATTATTATTATTATTATTATTA
>JAYJMF010268608.1:0-13948 GCA_036873715.1 Salvia sclarea
GAAAGTGGAACACTCTTTGTGGACACCCAAAATGGCAAAAGTGGAACACTCTTCGTGGACGGAGGGAGTATTATTTATTAGGGTTAGTTCTACACTTCTACTTCAAACAAATGCATATATCTATTAAATTTGACCAAAAAAATTTTTTTTTAAAAAAAAAATTTAAAAAAAGGGGCCGGGTTGGCTCGGACCGCCCGAAAATTCGTAGGGGCTGGGCTGGGCTCCAAAAATTCAAGCCCAGAAGATTTCGGGCTGGCCCTGCCCAGAAAATAGTGTTTGGCCTGATGGGCCCGGCCCGACCCGCCTGTTTGACAGCTCTAGTCATAATCAAATATCGTCTCACATAAATATTCATGATTGAAGAAAATGTGCACACAATATATCAACTAGCTAATGGTCGTGTTTTAAAGTGTAACTTTCGGAAAGTTGCAAAATTACAATGTTATCTGGATATTCGGTTTTATAATAAAAACTTGTAAATGAGCTTTGCAAAATATAAATAATTATTCTTTTTCAAATCTTCATCAAAATTATTTCCAATGTCAACATACCAAAGTGACAAAAGGTGCAATTGTATGAGGGACATAAAGAGTATATTGAAATTAAGAATTTATAATTTGATGCTTATAATTTGTGTAGGCCGTAATTGGGATAACAACTATGGGATAAATAACTATGGTATTTTACAAATGTACTTGGAAAAGACCTTTTTTTTTTATTATTATTATTATTATTATTATTATTTAAGCGAAAACTGGTGGGGTCCAAACACCCCCTAATTTTATCTGAAAAATAAATAAAAAACCCCTAATTGAAGTTAAGCTGACGCTAGGGTTACATTTCATTATTTCCTCGCTGCCTTCTGCTCTGTCCCTCTCTCGCCGCTCTCGATTTTATCCGAAGTGTTCTACTTCACATCTCGGAGAGGTAATCCACTGCAATGCTTTCTCGATTCCTATTCGCGCTACATGTGTCTTCCTGCCTTTTTGTTGTTCTTGGCTTACGATTTCGCTTTTGTGGTGCTTTGTTTGGGAAATTATTATGTATTTCTTAATTCGCGAGCCGCTGCGAGTAGGATGGTGAACGCTCTGCTGTTAATTTCTTCTCTCTCTTTATAAATCTGGAATCTGCTTATTATCGTATGCTTGTGGAATAGAAGGGTTTAGGTTTCTAAAGTTTATCCAGAAATTGTTGTTTGTTTTTGAGAGCGGTGTTTTTGTTTTGACTTTGATAGTGGTTTACCCCCTTCATTTTCGACTATTGTTCTCATGTTTTTAGTATGCGACTCCGATAAATATTTGATGGAGACAGTATTGTTTGTTGGTTCTTTTTGTTTAGTATACTTCGAGTTGTTTCTCAAACTTTTACGTATATACTGTAAAGAGATTGTGTTGGTTGTAGCTGGCTATGAGTACCTTCATTGTTCAGAGATTTTGCACTTGCAGCTTATGTTTTTGGGGTTGCATTTTACTATGTTTAGCTAGTATCATACTTGAAAGTTTATAGCTTTACTATCCTTGGGCGCATTGAGTATGAATACTGGTTGTTTTTAGTCTTCTTGTATCTTAGAGAAAAGCTGCTTCATGTGTTATTGTAGTCTGGTAATGAGAAAGTCTTTTAGTATCTTGCAGTTAATATGAAAAATATAGTTGAATTATATGTGCTGGATTTATTAAATATTTATTTACAACACACAATGACAACTGGTCATTCTATCTGATACATACTAGAAACCGTACTCATTATTCCTGGTACAGTTGTTTCACACAGAAAATTATGCTCATTCATATAATGTTACATAGACTTATTCTCTGACACTTATGATGTTTCCTAACAGATGAATGTGGAAAAATTAATGAAGATGGCCGGTTCGGTCCGCACTGGTGGGAAGGGCACCATGAGAAGGTTCAGTTTGATTATACATGGCCATTGTTTGTTATTGGTCCTGCCTTTGCTAATATGCTCTGGGATAATTTCTCTGATTGAGTTTCAAAATAGAAGAACAGATTGCATGATTACTTTTCTGTTTTCGAATTAAGTGAATTAGTATATACAAATTATTCTTTTATGTGGTTCTGATTGAATAACTTCTGTGAGGTGCAGAAAGAAGAAGGCAGTTCACAAGACGACAACAACAGATGACAAAAGGCTTCAAAGTACCCTAAAGAGAATAGGAGTAAATGCCATACCTGCAATCGAGGAAGTCAATATCTTCAAGGAGGATGTTGTTATCCAGTTCATGAACCCCAAAGGTCTGAACCGTGCCACTAAGATTTCATCTTCCTCTAATATGAGCAATTTTTATTTTCTCTTGACTGTTGTTATCTTTTATCTTCAGTTCAAGCATCAATTGCAGCCAACACTTGGGTTGTTAGTGGCACTCCTCAGAACAAGAGTATGTTTGATTCTCTCTACTCCACACCCACTTTATATATCTGACGGAATTGAACTCTATAGCTCATACAAACCTGATAATATATTGTAAACAGTCAGTTTTCAAATGATTTGTGTGCTATATATTCCATATCCAACAAAATGATAGCTTTTCATTTCAATTAATTTTGTGAACATCTCTTATTTCCTAACCATATTACAAATATCTCAAACTTCTATTTTTCTTGGGTGATGCTTATTTTTGTTATTCTTCACTTCTCGAAATGTGTAAAAGAAGTCCTCTTTTATCCTACTTAGAACACTTAACTCTCTGTTTGACATTTTGTTTTATGATTCTCTCAGAATTGCAAGACATTCTTCCTCAAATTATCCACCAATTGGGTAAGTGTGGCTTTTCATTTCCTTTGGTACTTTGTCATGTCTAGTTTAAGGTGACATCTCACCTCACGGTAATTGAAAACAAAAATGAACAGGTCCCGATAATTTGGAGAACTTGAAGAAACTAGCAGAGCAATTCCAGAAGCAGGCACCCGGTGCCGGTACAGCTTCAGGCGCTGCTGGTGCCGCAGAAGACGACGATGATGACGATGTGCCGGAACTCGTAGCTGGTGAGACATTTGAAGCTGCTGCTGAGGAGCCCAAACAGACCCAAACTTCTTAGGGAGTTCCTCTTTTCAATTTTGTGTCATTGCTTATATTTCCAATGCTTTGAAGGATCTGTGACGTTACTTTGTCTTACTATGACTGGCATAAGAAATCTGGAACTATGATTCAATTTGCTAGTGCTTTCGTAGAGCTTTACATATTCCATCTTGGGTGTTTTACCTTTACTAGCCATATTTCTTATTATGAAGAGAAGTTGGGCTTTGATTTCATTTTGATGTTGTATTGTTCGATGGCGTTGTAGTCTCTTTATGCAGTTTCTAACTAAAAATAAGCATAAGTCGATTGAAAAAAAAGGCAAATATCATATTAAATCTTAAACTATGTGGTTTGTACCAAAAATATCTTGAACTTTCAATAATATCAATAAAAAATCTAAACTATTGATATTGTATCAAAAATATTTTTACTATTATTTTGTATTTATAAAAAGATGATTTGGATGTACATGGCAAATTATTGGATTAAATATTTTATAAAAAGCTAATTATTGGATTAAATATTTTATAAAAAGCTGACTAGGATGCTACATTGCAATAATTATATTTACAATCATTTATAATAATACTAAAATATTATATTTTAAAAATTAAATAATATAATTTTTAACCAATAAGGGTACAATAATCAAAATTATTAATGAAGATATTTTTGGTACAATATCAATATTTTGTTTCTTCTAATAATAAAAAATTGAGAATATTTTTGAAACAAACTAAATAATTTTTAGAATTTAATTCAATTAATATTTATTTTAATAATTTTGTTTTATTGCCATTTTTTGCCATGTGGCATAGTCATATTGGTATAAACAAAAAATAATAATAAGGATATTTTTGGTACACTATCAATAGTTTAGGTCTTTTATTAATACTATTGAAAGTTCATGATATTTATGGTACAAACCACATAGTTTAGGATTTAATTTGATATTTACCCCATTTTAATTGGGAAAATTAAAATAAGCTTTTACGTTTGGTCCAATTACAATCCTAACATATAAAAAATCGAGTGCAAATGACCGACGAAAGATTTGACAGAGTTAAGTAATTTCAATTTTTTTGTTTTTGTTTTTGTTTTTGTATTTTTATAAGAATGCTCATCTTTTCTTCTCTCAACCCTCGAGCGAGCAGAACGACGCAAAGATGAAAAGCAGACGTAAGAGGAAGCTCTAGTCCAACCCCACCTCCCAGAGCATCGATCGCTGCCGCACACGCGGGCGATGAAAACAACAAGAACACTAATTAAGAACAAGAGCATGTTGATCCCATGTTGCTGCATCAGAGGTTTGAACATGACGCCACACAACTAATATGCTCAAATTTAGGAATATGTTGAGAAAGTCTCACATTGGCAACATTGTAGTGATATCTACAAGAAGAGATTCAAAGTATAACGCCTATTATTCCACATCTGGATATTTCTCGTTCGTCCACTCCGATAGGACCAGCTTCTTGCCCGTCTGGATATTATTGTGGCTCGTGATTTGAGGAGTAGTGTTGGTGTTGCCATCATCCGAGACTGTTGGCCCAGGTACTTCAAAAACACACAAAAAAATACACAATAGCTCGAGGAAATTTTCTGAGTTTATTTCTTGTAACAAAACTATTACAAAACTCTCTCTCAATCATGTAATGTGAAATTAGCTACTACTATTTAAAGAGCAAATAAAATGGATCAACTATCCCACTAATTATAGCTTTAATATAAAATTATTCATTCGAGCTGAAACTTCTCGTAACCGACAAACCAATCATTTGTAACTGCTAAAGTGCATTATTTCCTCACTTTATTTCCAAACTTGTAACTGCCAAAGGAGTAATATCAACAGTGGATTGCTCAATTTTAAACTATATTTACAATCTTATCTTTCAAATACTCAATACCATGTTTTATCATCTAGTTTATCATTCAAAGTAAACGCTACCTAGAAATACAGTAGCTTCACTTTTGTGTCCCATGTATAATTAAGACATAACAGGAAAAGTGTCATATTAGGTTATCCGCAAGGTGGGTTTGCAATACATGCGGCGGCAGCATCCTGTTTCTTCCTTCAACTCCAGCAAAACGGCCTGCCATGCCATGCAATCAAGAACTGGGCGTCATCGTATTTTTCATTCATCCGATTGTAACATTCGTCTGATTTTTTAGGTTATATGATTTCTTCATTTTTCTTCATTTTATACGTTATTTCAAATAAGAGGGAAAAATTACAAATCGAGGATTGACTTTTATGTAATATGTTGGACTAATGATGCCAGTACTTTTTAGGGAATTAGAATTAAAATAAATATCTAAAATGATTTTTTTTTTATTAATTTAGCCTAAATGTAATTGGACCTTACGAATGGTCCTCAACATATATTATTCCTCATGATAATTAATTAATATTTATTTACTTTTAAAAAATAAAAGAAATATGATAAGTAAAATGGGAACTGTATATATAAAATGACTTATTATTATATTATATTGTTCAAATGTACAAGTGACAAACAACGAACACCGTAGGTATTCAACGATTTTCATTTGCAAATAGAGGATGGTTAATCACTAGTTGCAGATATTAAGTTAATTAATTTGCGCAAGTGGCGGCTAGCTTGTTTGACTTTTCTAATATTACCGGTAGAAATAGAAACTTTTTGGATATCATTTCGAATGATAGTTTAGACTTTAGATTAAAAAAGGGTATAATGTATCCAACTAATCAATTTGAAAAATATATTGGAAAATATAAAGTCGTTTTCAAAAACATGAAATAGACCATTCTGAACTTAAAAAGGAAATAATATAGAAAACCAACCATCTAAAAAATAAAGTGGAAAATTGAATCACACTTTCAAAAAAATTGAAATACTTCATCTCTTTTAAACTAAGCAAATACTTCCTCTCTGTTAAACTAAGCTAAAAATAGTGAAGGAGAGGTAGAAGTGAGAGTTTGTGAGGAATCTAATATATTTGCATTGATTGAAAAATTATGTTACAAAATACATGATGAGATGCATTTATACAAGAAGAGAACAGTTGTACTTAAACAGAAACAGTCTTAACTAGCAAACTAACAGACGTTAACTAACTAACTTGAGCTAACTCTAACTAACTCCGAACTAACTCCAATATACACCAAAAAAGGTTGATTCACGAAGTTCAACCAAGAGATGGCGGAAAAAGATTGAGTTTGGCACGAAGCAAACAAAAACGATGCTCGAGAAGAGGCTTAGTAAACAGATCAGCAATCTGATCCGTGGTTGGAACATGACCGACTTCCACAACTTTGGCTTGGACTTTTTCTCAAACAAAATGGACATCGACCTCAATATGCTTTGTCCTAGCATGAAACACGGGATTAGCAGCAAGAGACAAAACACTAGAGTTGTCACACCAGATGTGATAAGGAGTCGAGATAGCGAGCCCAAGTTCAAGACATAGAGATTGTAACCAAGGCACTTTAGTGGTAGCATTCGCTAAAGCCCGATATTCCAATTCAGCACTGCTACGTGAGATGAGTGGTTGCTTTTTGGAACTCCAAATGACCAAATTATCCCCAAAATAGACACAGTGGCCACCAATAGAACGTCTATCATTGGGACAACCAACATAATCGGCATCAGTAAAGCCCACAATTTTGCTATGAGAGGAAGGAGCAAATTGCAAGGCAGTGAAGAAGTGCCTTTGAGATAGCGCTGGAGGCGTTTACAAGCGGCCCAATGAGCATCAGTAGGAGCTTGAAAAAACTGGCTTAATTTGTTGACAGTGAAGGCAATGTCAGGTCTGGTAATGGTAAGATATTGCAAGGCACCAACTGTGCTTCGATAGAGCGAGGGATCAGAGAAGGCATCACCCCCAAATATGGACAACTTAATTGGTGTTAGGCGCCATTGGAGTAGAACAAGAGTGACAGGTACTCATCTTGGTTTTTGAGAAGTAATTCCGAGATATACCTAGCTTGACATAAAGAGTAAGAGAAGTGAGAATTTGTTACCTCAATGCCAAGAAAGTAATGTACCTCGCCAAGAAAAGTGAGGGAGAACCTATCATGTAGTTGAGAGATAAGAGTCTGAACCGCATCACTATCATCCCCTGTGACAAGAATATCATCAATTGAAATCAATATGATAAGAAACACACCATTTGCTCTCCTATGAAAAAGTGAGAAGTCAGATATAGATCGTTGGAACCTAAGTTGGTAGAGCCGTAGAGATACCCACGGAGCTTGTCATACCAATCATGTGGGGCTTGTTAGAGACCATATAGGGACTTCTTAAGTTTGCAAACATAATCAGGATTAACCGAGTCCTCAAATCCCTTGGGCTGAGACATATATAGTGTCTTCAAGATCACCATTGAGGAATGCATTTTAAACATCAATCTGCTAAATTGACCAGTGATGAGTAGCAGCAAGATAGAATAACAACCGAATAATGGCAGCCTTAATAACAGGGCTGAATGTCTCCAAAAAATCGACATCGGCCAGCTGCTCAAATCCACGAGCTACCAGTCGGGCTTTTAGCTTATCAAGTGATCCATCAGCAAGGGTCTTGACCCGAAATACCCACTAATTGTTAGTCACTTTATAGGCTGGAGATGGAGGAACTAAGACCCAAGTGCCTTTCATAGTTAGAGCCTGCATTTCTTTGCTCATGGTTGCTAGCCAGCCCGGATGATCAAGAGCAGCATCAATTGACATAGGGACAGTAGGCAAAGGGATTATGGAACCACTGACAGCGCAATGGATGATCACAGAGCTAGAAGGAGAGTGCATGGTCAGGTCCTCTGTGGTAGGAGCAGCGGAAAAGGATAGAGTAAAGGTAGCCAACTAGATTTTTGGTTTATATATGCCATTCTTTGATCTAGTGAGCATGGAGTGTGTGTTTGAAGGAGGAGGTGGCTGATGAGCAAATGAAGAGGAACTAGAGGCAGTGGAGTCAGAGGTGACAGAGGAGGAAGTTGATTATGAGGGTCCTTTAATCTATCCTTGCCACGTGAAAATCGGGTAGTTGACTATGAAACGAAACACATTTAATGCAGAAGATCTCATAATCAACTTCCTCGGAATGGCACGTTTATATTTCCTTAAATAGACTAAAAGTTACCGCGGATTCCTCCATCAGATATTTCGACATGAAGCCTCTTGAAGAAGGAAATCTCAGAGCATTTCAGAGCCTGAGATTCAAACTCGGAATCGTATCTTTCAACGGCAGAATTTTGAAGAAGCTATCTCTCCAACGGATCCTTTTTCAAAATCGCCTATAAATAGAGGACCCTCACCTCTTCTGAAGGTCACCGATTCCACGCTTAAGCTGAACCTCTGCCAAAATCGCAACTAAGCCGAAATCCATTTTCAATCAAGTGTGAATCGAAGAAGGAAGCCCTCAAAATTCTAGTTCTCAGTCTAAGTGAGATATAAAAGCTTCCTTATCTCTAGGCATTTCCCTGTTAGTATTCAAAACCTAGTTCTGTGATTATAGTGAGTCTGTTTACTGCAATCCTAGTTGGAAAAACAAACCCCTTTTTCCCAGAGAGAAAAGTTGTGAGTTTGTAAAGTGTTGAGTCGAAGTTAGACTAGCACTAGGTTATCTAACCATAAGTTAGAAAGAGAGTCACCAAGCCCAGTGAGCTTTGGTGCAGAGAAATTCCTACATTGTGAGTAGGTACTGATGAGTGAAGTCAGTGAAAGGTTTGATGTGCACCCGTAAGCACTAGCCCAGAGTTTTAGTGATCGATTGTTTGATCAGCAGTCCGTGGATGTAGGAGGTGTTCTCCGAACCACGTAAAAATCGTTGTATTCTTTATCCGCTTTCAGTCATTTATCTGCTCTATTCTTTCTATTATTTTCATTATATCTGAAAACTGATAATTAATCAACTGAAACCCTAATATCTATGAAGAAAATGTTTTAAGGCAAAACCTTTTTATTTCCGCTGCCGAGTTATCAGTCTAAGGACAGTCAGTAAGATTACTAACTCCTCTGTTTTCAAAGTCTCTGAGACTGAACCATTTCTGGATATCAATGTGTTGACCAGTTCAGCATATTGAGATCAACTTGACTGACCAAATCATCAGTCACAGTCTCTAGCCTCTTAGTTATAACTGAATCCTTTCCTTCAGTTATTCTGTCTCAGTTTCAACTGAGCATCCTTTAAGTTTCAATTTGAGATTTCGAAAATTTGCCTTCAGGTGTATTTCTCCCCCCCCCCCCCACATACACCTATTCAGAATCCCATCGGGACCCAACACTATCCATTTAGTTCGTGGGTATGAGTATGGATAGTTACTATCCATACCCGCGAAACCCATATACCCGCGAAAAGTATCCGCGAAAATACCCGCTAAATACCCGTGAATTACACGCTACCCATTATTTGTGGATTTTGAATTTTGATGAAATATGTCGATTAGAACTTCGTTATTTGTGGATTTAAATTTTGATGAAATATGTAGATTCGAACAATGTTTTTATTTGGTAATTTTTTTTTTTTAATCATTTTAACTTTAAATTCTAGTTCGTGGGTGATGGATACCCGCGGATAGTGGATATCCATCCAGTGGGGGGTAATAGATACCCGCGAATTAGCGGGTTGGTGGGTATCCAACGAGTAGTGGGTGATGGATACCCGATGGGTGGCGGGTTCGCGCGGGTACCCGCCACCCGGCGGATATCCTTGGGTGGTGGGTTTGAGAGAGGTTTGGTATCCATAGGTAGTTTCGTGGGTAGAATTTACTATCCATTTAGTTCGTGGGTATGTGTATGGATAGTCACTATTCACGCCCGCCGTGCTCGATTGCCATCCCTACTTATATATGGTTAATATTCTTTAGAGCATTCACGATGTGGAAAAGTATAGAGAAAACATAAATAGTGGAGAAAATTTAGGAGGAAGTAAAATGAGGAGAAAAGAGAGAGAGGGAAAGCAATTTTGCTTTCCCAAACACAAAATAAAATGTGGGACCCTCCCATAAAAGGTGGTGCATGATTGAGGAGAAAGATAGTGGGATCCTTTTTTATCCTTTTCTCTTCATGTTATATTTCTCTTTACTTTTTTGGGAAAGTTAACATAGTAGAAATTTAAAATAAGAAAAATATTGATGTGGAGGTGTAAAATTTTTCAAAACTCTTCCATATATGCATAATAGTGGTGCATAATAGTGGATGCTCTTATAGTTCTAGAACCACAAGGTCCACAATCCTTGACTCTCTATCATTTTTCAATACTGACGAAGAAAAGATGTACTACACGTGTAACCTCTCATTTATCATGAAAAAGTTTATAATTAATATATTTTATATTTAATAAGAGGGTATACAATAGATGGATATATATATATATATAGATATATATAATTCATAGCATTTTGAATTAAATTATATACACAGGGATTTTATATGTAAATGTAAATAAGTAGTATAGATTATAAAAATGAAGTTATAATTTATACCTTTTGTGTTAGTTCCAATGTTGAAGAAGCAAGCAGCACCACTTCTGAAGTATAAGGGCAGTTCAGATAAAGGCATGCCTATCAGGTTCGACACAATTGGCAAGGAGGCAATTGTAAAGAGGGCCTGCGAGTGAAATGAATAATTATGACTAATCATTTATTTTTATGTTTTTATGTAAAGTGATACATATGAATAAGTTTGAACTAATAGGAAATATAAAACGAAAACAATACATAATTAACCATAAATTTACCTGAAATCCAGAAGCAAATGAATTGATAACAAAAATGTCCAATGATTTTCCCTGCAGTATGCATCATATGATGATGAACAAAAACCTCATCAGATTATATTAATTCATCATGTGTTATTCTTACTTAATTACCTTAAGATGTTTTGAAGCATCAATGAAGACGGATTCCTGTACATGTCCAACACCTTGGATTATAATTCTTATTTACAATTTGGAGCAGCATATATAAAATAATTGAGGCGCATTGTATCACCTTAAAAATAGATGCCCCTGCTTGAAAAAAACTGGACGCGATCATGAGCCCCGGCCACAGAGGCCGGATTCCGGTGAGCATTCCGCTATCTGATCCGCATCTGCACCAAACACTATATGTATATAACCTAAGAAAGATACAGCCAAAAATTTAGTAATTAATTTTTATTCTTTTGGGAATGTCCCTAACATTTAGTCCAATTTTCTGGATTAAAACATTATTTCACTGAAATAATCTTATTCAATGGTTGTGAAAATGATACATATATATACTTTGAAACGGCGACAACGACACCAGCTGCCACAAGAAAGCATCCCATAATTTGGTGGAAATAGTATCTTGTACCCAAGAGGAGGCTGGAAAAGAGCAGTTGCCATACCAAGAATGTCTAGCACAAAAAATGCATACTTGAAATTAATCAATAGCAAGTAGTTTCTATAATCACATATATAGAAGAAAAAAAAAATCGACATTAATTTCTGATAAAAACACCTTACTTGATATAATAAGGGTATGGCTGGTCCAGGAAGCATGGCTGTAAGAGAATAAAATGAGTCAATTTAACATTCATCTTATATCTCATGATGTGTAATTTCATGAAGGAAAAGACCAAAAATAAACTACTACTAATATTAATATGATAATTGTGAATCAATTTTTTTGTTGCAGCTTAATTATCCGAAAATTAATATATATATGAATGTTGTAGTACCTCCAGCGCACATCCCGCAAATAGAAGAAAGGAATTCAAGAAAGCCAATGAGAAGAAAGGGCAACTTGGGAATAGCCAGCATCTCATTTGTGGTTATACCAGCATGATATCTCACATGGAGCACAGAGAAGAAAACAGCCACAAACCTGCACAATAAATTATTGTAAAACTAATAATTAATAGTCGATGAAGCAAAGCAAAGGGGCCGGTGGTATGAATACAGAACGTACGCGAAGCTGTTGAGGTGAGCTAGAAAGAAAGGGTAGTCTTTCATGGGGACAAGAGCGAGTTTCTGAAGCACCCGATTTGCAACCGCCATCAGCAGAGTCACCACGGACCACGCCACTACTGCAACCTTTCTCCTTGACGAGCACTCGCTCCCAGGCTTCGACAAATAATTATCTGCTGCTGCTCCAACACCATGGAATTGGAATCTGCTTCTGCTTCTGCTACCAAAGATATTATTAATGGAGATCTCATGAGATAATTTATTGACTGACAGTTTCTGGAAATGAAGAGGCGTCGGAGAAACGCGGGCGTAGGTGGTGGCTGGACCAACAAGGCAGCGGGCGGAGGAGGATTTGCCAATCAATATTGCTCTCATCTCATTCTCATGGGAAGACTGAGTAGGTAGCTACTCAAATTAATTCATCAAAATGATACGGGACTGAGCCAAACTTTTGGTTCAGGGAAGAGTGCCTAGGTTCGAATTTTTTGGCCAAAGTATATATTTTGTATTTTTAAATTATATTGAAACCTAATTTTTTATATGATATTTTTAAAATATATTAAAAATATGAGTTTTTATATAAATAAAAGAAACTAAAAATTATAATCATTTAATATAAAGGGCACTTATATGTTTCAATATTATGAATGTTTCTTTACAAAATTTAATTTTTATTCTCACAAAAAAATTGTCTATAATAAATTTATGGAAAATTATAAAATTAAACACCATTTTTTAATATAATATTTTTATTTTAAAATAATAATAATACTATATAATATACTACTAATATTTTGCAAAAAGCCAGGGAGCCAGTGCCCCCACCCGCGTAAAGAAGTCGAACTGTGGAACCGTTGCGAGCCATGCCCACTGGATGCCAAAGTCAAACTTCAACTCAATAATTATTAAATAATTACCGACACCTTACGCGCGTCTATAGATACTTCTATAATAGTATATAATACTAAATAATTAAAACACTCCCCTATAGTTATAATATTCATAATAAAACACTACTAAATAAAACCTATAGTTTTTAATTCCATATCAAACCATGGGCCTTATCTTGGCCATATCAATATAACTTTAACACAATTTTTAAATAATATCTTGAATAAAATAAACTTTCAAATTGATCATATAGAAATTAAGGGGATGCACAAAAACAATCCACATTACTAATAAATAAAAATTATAGCGCCTGCCCAACTCAAAAAAATATTAAAATATGTAGACTATATAACGCAATGGATGGAGAACAAAAATCGTGAAAGAGTGCACTATTTCTTTTATTTTCATGTTATTAAAACCAATCAAACGCAAGAGTTTAAAATTTGAAATCAAATTTATTTTCCACTACATAATTCTTACCAACCAAGCAGGTCCTAAAAATAAAACCGTATCTAAAATGTAAGTTGCATACATTTGTAAGAGAATTTTTTTTTCAAAGCATGGAACAGATCCTGAAACAGGATTTTTTTTTTTAAAAATGTGTTATTTTAGGCCTCCCATAAGGTATGTTATCTTTGATAGAAAAGTGTGGAAAAATAAATAATTTATCTTCCACTCTTTTTACAGCTAGTTTTCACATATTCACTAAAGTAGATAATTTTTTAAATTAGGATGCAAATTTTTTTTTAGGCAACTCATTTTAACTCTAATTTGGATAATATTATAATCAGTGGTTGGTGTGATAATATTTTTCATCAGATAGTTTAACTGAGGATCATTAAAAGATAATAAACTTTTTTTATATATATCATCTCTTTTTATCTCTCATTTTCTGACAATATATTTATAACCAAAGAAAACATAAGGTGGGCCGCCATTTGCGCACTCGGTGAGATAGAGAGCAAGCTCCACGCTGCTTTACTGTCAGTTTGACATCTATTTATAATTCTAATTCCTAAGGTACATGCCACCTAAGCTCCTATTCTCCTCTCCACATGCCACATCACTTTTCCTTATTTATAATTTTTGAGTTTTCCTTATTTATTAGTATTCTC
>JAYJMF010268718.1:0-13947 GCA_036873715.1 Salvia sclarea
AAACCCTTACCCTTCATCACCCCGAGCCAAGCTAAAACGACTACTCACGCATAATGAAAGATAAACACAACATAAACCAAGAGTGAAAAGAAATCATACTGAAATATAACTTTAAATCCGAAAGCTCCTTGGGCAAAACCAACATTGCCCAGGACTAAGCAAATACATAAACTAAAACGGTTTGCCCGTAGGACTTGTTTTCTTCCTCACTTTACTCATAAAGTTAAGACATGAAAAGTATGAAAAGTTGCAGAGGGAGAGCAGCCAAGGATGGAGAGAATTTGAATGTTGAAATGTTGAGTCGATATGTCCAATTGTTTTTTCTCTTTGTCTCTTGATAGACTTGTATCTCTCTCTTGGCGCGGGTCCCGAAGTAGGGTTGGTAGGTCAGCAGCCGGGCTGGACCATTGGGCCTTGATGGAAACGTAAATAATATTTATTTTATTTTATTAAATTATATGATAAAAAAAATTATAAAAGTCATGAATCATTAATAGAAATCATTCATATCAAATCATGAAAGATAAAAAAATATTGACAATATGTAAATAATTAAGAAGATAAAGGGTCCCTTAATTTTATTTTTAACATTAGTAAAGCCTTATATTCGCTAATTGGGCCTTCAATAAGCTAAACCAACAGCTAAGTATTTTTTTTAAAAACAAAACTGAAAAAATTGCCCCAAGGGGGATTTGAACCCAAACCTCTAAAATATCGATATAGCACTTAGCCAACTTTGCTACTAACACTGGAATACAAAATATTTGGTATAAAATACTCCCTCTGTCCCTCAAAAGTGTGCAAGGGAGGGAGTGACACATGTTTTAATACAAAATAGTGATAAAGTGGCGTGAGTGGAGAAAGGGTCTCACTTTTTAAATGATAAAGTGATGCAAAATAGTGATAAAGTAATATAAGTGGAGAAAAGGGTCCCACTTTTTAAGTAATAAAGTAATGCAAAATAATGATAAAGTGATGTGAATGGTGGGCCATGTTTGGTTTTTTGGTAATAAAGTTGAAATAATGAGGATATAAATTAAAACTTTTTTTGCCAAAAATAGATCTGTACACTTTTCAGGGACGAACAAAAAAAAACCTGCACACTTTCCAAGAATGGAGGATATATATATATATATATGGATCTAAATATTTATTGGGGCCCCTAAAAATCGAGGGCCCTGCGCGGGATCAAACCGCCCCTATAGATATATAGTGGATATAAGCTTTTATTATCTAATTAATTATTAAGATGCCCACAGAGTAGCTACTGTAACATTGAGAAGAAAACAAAACAGTCCATCTATGTTGCGAAATAAGAACTCTCGTTAGTTGTTAGTTGTTACCATTATGGTGCTAATTAATGCCTCTCTTCAATTGATTAAAACAAATTTCATGAATTAATTTCAAACAACCGTTTTGATTTAATACATGATCATTCTTTTAAGGGATATTTTATACATGATTTAGTCCAAACCATATATTGTTTCTAATGTCCATACAATTAATCTAATCATAATAATCCTTTTTGTCTATATAGGTGGGGATCTCGTAAAAACTATCCCCATTCTAGAAACCTAGAAACCATGCTTTAAAAGCATAGAGTAATCTATACAAATAATAAAAATATGGGTTTTACAAAATATGGATTGCCTATTTTATCCCTACTACATATATTATTTTAAGGAGAATTGTGTAAATTATAAACTATATATATAGAAGTATTATTTAAACGGATTAATACATATCTAGAACCGCAATAACATTTTCCAAAAGTTAATTTAATAGATTATTTAGTTAGATTGCAATACAACTTTAATACTAATAGATCACGATTCTCCTTTGAGTAATCTTGTACGGTGATCGATGATTGTCCTCTGGTTGTAACAATGCTTTATTTTACACAATTAGTTTTCTTTATATATTTATTTATTTATTTATTTTATTTAAGTACTTTCGAGAATATTAGTATTTATTATTGTGGATGATTAAGATTTTTTTTTTTAGTTATGGATGATTATAATATGATCGATCGTTGTTTCATTAATATAATCCAATAGCAAATTTTCCAATTTTTCCCATGGTTATACATTTAAGATGTCTTTTTGTTTTATTGCACTTTTCAATTCTAAATTTTGGGTTTTTTCATGCAATTCTGTAATAAATTTCCTTATTTTTATAGTATATCACAAACAACTAAAGTTACATTCATTGAATATTGGTAAGTAGTTTTCGCACTTGGATGTTCAAATCATGAATAGCAAGTTAATTTGTGACTCGCACGTTCATAACAAAAGGTTCAAATCATGAATAGCAAGTTAATTTATGACTCGCACGTTCATATCAAAATTGAAAGAGAAAAAAGAAACATTCATTTATAAGATTTAAAATAAAATATAGCCCTTCATATTTTACTGAAATATGATAGCAAAAATGATTTATAAACATATTTTAGGTTTATAAAGGTAATGTATACCCTATTTGGTTTCAGTACGTAGTGTGACCCATATAATTAAGGATTAAGTAATTTGTTATTCATAATGAGCCACTTTGACGACCCGTCATGGAGTTTATTGGGGTGGAGGGAGCATTTGTTAAGAAAAAATTAATTTAATTAATTAATTAAGTAATTAATAATAATAATAATAATAATAATAATAATAATAATAATAATAATAATAATAATAATAATAATAACTAAAATATACTTCTGACGATGGGCAAATTTATTGATCGATCTTCCAGATCAGGTATTTTAATTTGGGGGTGTCATAATCTAAAAGCAAATTTGAAAGGCAGTGTAATTAAAAGTTAAACAATTGCGTTGTATTTGCAACGTGGCATAAATTTTTAAGGGAATATTAATCCTATTTTCACTTTATTCAAGTTTGACGTCAAGGCAACTAGCTCGAACCTAAGTTTCCAATTACTTACTGAATTGTGTGTAGGAGCCGTGAAATAGTCAATATATATTGAACCAAGTTTAGATAGACTTCCGAGTATGAATAGTAATACAACCTTTTTCAGATCAACAGAACAGTAATCAATCTAGAAAGTGTGAATATATACAAGCTGGTCTCTATTAGAACCACAGATCTTTTAATTATTAATATAATAATTTTCACGTCTTACTATTTCAAATGACATCATACATAGAACCAATCATATTAAGAAAAATAATAATGGTGATTCATTTCCGATGGGATCATGTGTTCCCAATTCTTCGCGTGTCACCGTATATCATTATTAATTAATTTCACTATTTTTAATAAAAAAATTGTAAAATAAAAATTTATTATTACATAATATATCATGATTAATATTTATAATAAAAATAGGAATAAACAATTAAAATAAGTATTTTTTTAACTTAAATATTCCAAAATAATGGTATACGACTTTTTAAAATTCTAATTTTTGTATTATAAATATTAATCACGGAGGCACACGAAGAATTGGAGACGGAGGATCCCATCTGAATTCATAACTAAGTTTTTGTTGGATTAGTATTGTGTATACCCACAACCTCTCCGTGTTGCAAATTGTCCATGTCTATTCCTTCTTCCAAAAGCATGTAATTATTGTAAACAGTACGTTAATTAATGAGAGCATCAAGGTTACTGTTTTCTTTATCGAGCATAATTGTCATGCTAATTATTAGTTTATGGGTTATTTTTTAGTTATAATCTCAGACTTTGATCTTGTAGTGACATTGTGGAAAAGTTATAAGTATATATAGCATGTTCTTATCTATATATGTTGATCACTTTAATAGTCCACGTCAAAGTTTTCGTCCGACTAAAACTGGCGTAGATCACAGGAAGTTGATCTCACCCTCTCATATCTATTCTCTCCCCACCATGGCAGCAGTGGAAACTTTGAAAATATCAGTTTTAATTTGACAATACACATCATTGTGGACCTAAAAATTTGATATATATTAATATTAACTATCAAGAGTGAACATCGACGATATATACATGCTATGTATGCATGTTAACCTCTAAATTAGGGCTATAGCTTAAGAATAACTCATTAATTTTTATATACACACACACCCAACTATATAATAATGAAAGCTCGATCATAACTCTCTCATTAGGTTTAAATATCAAAAGGTTTAAATCATAGATTGCTAGCTATATGCTCCATAGACGAATCTAGAAAATATTAATTCTCATTAAAGTTATATATGCTCTTCAGATATATAACGTGTAAAATTATTGGCCACTATATATACACAATTCATATTCCATTTCATTAATTTGCTATTTAATAGGAATATATGTTTTTAATTTATTATCACTTCTGACAAGTGCACTAGATTTAATTCTTTTCAGTTTTGGCTGCTTTCTGTGGAGATTAATTAATTTATGTCGACTTTTTTTCCCTTCCATTTGAAAAGGAAGTATAACGATTCCCTATTTTCCCGTCGTCGACCTATATATTGGAGGAGAAACGTCCAAAAAAAGTTTTATTGCTAAATTATACTATATGTTAACTTTATATATAAGTGTACATTTTATCGTATCATTCCATGAATATGGAGAACTTTGCTTACGACTTTCTGCACTTAGAACTAGTCATATACATTATAACAATATAACATTCACTGTACATATAATAAATGTTGGTTGATTGTATACTAAATCCCAACCATTCATTATTTTGCTAATTAAATTAAGATTTAATTGCCTGTAAATATATCAACTTTGTCAAAATTTTGATTTTGAACTAAGACTATTATTTTGGTCAAAAAATATACGAACTTTACAAAATCTTAAATTAATACATTTATCATGCATCGTAAATAGAAATTTTTGGATCGTTAATCAGACGGAGGGCGAAGCAGAAGAGCAACGGCCAGGGCGGAGCAGGTCGGCGGGGGCGCAGTGAAGGGGGGATCTGCAGCGACTGGCTGGCACCGGTGGATCGATGCTGCCGCCAATATGCAGCTCACCAGAGCTGTAAAAGGAGGCGGCGGGAGGATAGGGGAGATGGAATAAGAGGGTGGCGGCAGATGTGAGAGAGAGAGAGTGTTTGGAATCGATAGTTTACAATTTATGAACCAGAATAGATTACGATTTACGATTGATAATCTATTGATTTGATAAGCAACTCATTTTACAGAACAGAAAATTTATATAATCATGTTCAAGCCGATTATTATTTTTGTGTATTAGGAAAAAATCTTAATTAGTATGCACAAACAAGATATTATTAATAAACTTAACCATACTAATTGTAAATAGTTCTGTGAACTATATAACATAATTTAATCATACTAATGGTCATTATTCATTATTGTTTTTAACCAATTGTTATTTTGAGGAATTTCTTTTTGTCTTATCTGAATTTGGGGTTATGAATTTTTTAAGATTAATTTGGTTCCCTTCATCTTTCTCGGCAATCCTCTTCATTGCATTACATAGTTCTATATAGATTATATAATATTGGATATAATATTTGAACATTATTATACAAATTCCCTATATAATTATTATATTAATCTTGAAGTAGGATATCAGTTATTAATGTATATAAAATAAATTTTTTGATAATGTAATATTATTAAATAATATATTAAGCTTGTAGGATCTTAATGACAAATTAATGCAGTATATTATTTTCACTACAAAAAAACGCGGCTTTAACGACGGAAATTTCCGTCGTTATAAATGCCTATTCCATCGTTAAAATGACATAACGACGGAATAACGACGGAGAGGACACTGTCGTCGATGTAGCCGTCGTCTTCTAGGCAACGACGAAATAATATTTCCGTCGTTGAATGTTAAATAAATAATTAAATTTAACGACGAATTATTCCGTCGTTAAAACAATTGATATTAAAAAAATAAGAAAAATATTTTTTATTTTTTATTTTCGAAATTATATATTTAATTATTTATTATTATTATTATTATTATTTTATTATAATATTATTTTAATTAATTAATTAATTAATTAATTAATTCTTTCTTTATTTCTAGTATTGGTGCTATAATATTTATAGGCACAAACTCAACCAACCACAAGTTTTTCGATGTGGGATAACAAGCTTAACGACGGAATATTTTAATAATTAAAAATTAATTAATTAACGACGGATTTAACAACGGAAAGATAAAAAATAAAAAATATTTTAAAATTTTAACGACGGAATTAACGACGGAATATTTTAATAATTAAAAATAATTAAGAATTAATGAATTAACGACGGATTTAACGACGGAAAAATAAAAATAAAAATAATTTAATTATTTAACGACGGAATTAACGACATAATATTTTATTAAATAATCAAAAATAAAAAAATGGAAATTTCGTCGCTAATTCCGTCACTAATTAGATAAAAAAAAAAAATCCGTCGCTAAATCCATCGCTAAGGCCGCATCATTAACGATGAAGTACAGTCTGTCGTTAAATTTCGTCGTTAAAGCCGCTTTTTCTTGTAGTGTATCTTATTCTTTTGTCATTTTCACAAAGTTATCCTGATGTATGGGAGTTTGGCACAAGACAAAACTAACATTTTCTTTTTCAAATTGACACTCTTAAAAGTTTTTAACAACAGAGAAATAGTTGGACATATTGCACCTCTACTGCAAATCATAATATGTCAATTTCGCTACATATAGTTTTCATTAACTTTTTTAGATCTTTAATTATATACGTCATCATACGTGGACTTTTAGCGTGCACAGTTAAGTCTCAGTCGTAAAAGTGCATAGGTTATATTTGAAAAACAAATTCGATTGTGTTGCTACATTGCACTCCCTCTTATTCAAAATATACTACTCATTTTGGTCTTGTTAAAAAAAAATAAGGAAATTCTTTCGCCAAAGGTCATTATAACAAATTATGAATTTATAATTAATGAATAATGAAGAATGTGAGGTTTGAGGTTAGCTACTAGGGACAACAGTGGAATTAGAATGGCATTTGTTTAAAAAATGTCCGATTCGATATTTATTTTGAATAAGAGGTAGTGATTATTGATAAACTGGTGATACTTGTGTGTGAGGCAAAAGGATATGGGGGAAAATGGTATTTAACCTTTAAACAATAAAGAGAAATTTTCACATTATAGTTCATGTGCGGACTGAGTCAGCTCTTAATGGTTAGAAAAGAATTAACAGGTGAAATTGAAGAAAAAAAGACATATGATTGTGTAGGTATTTCCTTGTGATTATCCATATAGTATATGTTATGGTACAACAATTGATATTCAAATATGATGGAATATAATATGGTACTTTTAGTTGTCAAACAATATATAATAACGAGCTCTAGGTCATATTTATTAGAATGAAATCAATTAATATATCAAAGAAATGACAACTTATAATTTTAAATCTAGATTCCAAAAACTTATAAGCTCGAATGAACTTTGCAAGCATCAACGTATTTAAAAAGTGTAATTAGAGTTCAATCCAATAATGCTTTAAAAAGTAAGAGTTCGATCCAATAATAAGTTAGTCTATTTGAAATTGAAAGCAGTCGAATATACTCAATTATTCAAACACATGCATATATATCGCAACAACAAAATCATAACAAAAAGATGTATGAACAACGCATGATGAGTGTGTAACTTTATTGAAACGAGTTGATCTCGGAGTCAACTTTTGGTGGCTTGAAATTTTTTTCCATATCTCGTGCGTATCTTAAAACAATATTATTAAAATAACTTCCACGATGTTACATGAATCATGCACCTTATTTTATCTTACCTATCTAATTCCTTTTCTTGTTGTACTCACTCGATCACATCACATGTTGCAAAACAATAAAATGAAAAGACACGTTATTATAATTTCGTTTATTCAACTTGTTACACCTAATTATAATCTCATGCTTCGTTGTCACAACAACTTCACCTGGGCCCGATCTCGAATTTCGGATCCATATTTGCTATTACTTCCAAAAAGGATTACTTAAAATATTCGATTCTGGTTAGCATACCAGATATATACCTACAATTTCTTGGTCCAACATATATGTCACTTGTTAACAGAATTTGGGAATTGAATATATGTCATGGGTTATGACTCATAGATATTTTATGTGTAGACTTAGGTGGCTTCGCTGAACACGCGCTACCGACTGAGGCTTATTTTATTTTACAAACTCTTTTTCATGTCCACATCAAAATTTATATACATAATAACATTTTTTTTTGTTAAAATATAAAATAGAATTTTAATTAAATAAAAGAATAATACTCCCACCATCCACAAAATCTAGACCCTTTTTGCTATTTCGATCCATCCACAAATCCTAACTTCTTTTCTTTTTAATAAATAATTAATTTATATTCTCAATACATCACTTTATTTAAAGTCAAAATATTATTAAGCTCCCACCTTTAACATTTTATATAACAAATAATTAATTTAAAAGTACAATTTAAATGGGACTCTCCATCTCCACTCATAATACACTCTACTAATTATTCAAATTCATGTTGATTTCAAAGGAATTGTAGATAGAAGGAGTATAACATATATATAATGTGAGTGTGATGAGATCCTTTATCCCACAATTTTCGTATGCCACTACGAATTTTAATATTTTTTTAATAATGTTTATTATAAAATAAAATTTTATTATATCATAATACATCATGATTAACATTTATAGCAAAAATTTAGAATTTTTAAAAATTATATGCCATATTTTCTGAATAACCAACCAAAATATGTATGTTTATAATAAAAATATTCCAAAGTTATAGTATATAATATTTAAACATTCTAATTTTTTGCTATAAATGTTAATCATGTTGTAAGATGACATAATAAAATTTTATTTTATAATAAATATTATTAAAAAGTATTAAAATTTATAGTAACACACGGTGGCATACGAAAATTGTGGGATAGAAGATCTCATTCATCCCAACGTGAGTACACCATGTCACAACTTTACGTGGAGATATAATTATGAAATGGAATAATCCGGTAAACCAAGAGTCATTTTTGGCTGGCTATGTCCATTTTTCACATGCTGCCTTTCTAGAAATATTGAAGAACGCCTCATGCTTGAGTCCCTTATTCCAGTGAATTGATAGAGATAATTCTGTATATATGTGTAGAGCTCTGCTGCAATACAGTAAGCAAGCTTGTAATTCCAGTGAAAATGAAGGTCGAAAAGATTAACACACAGTTGATAAAACCACACACCCCAACTCCCCCACACCTCAAAACCTACAACCTCTCCTTCCTAGACACATGTCTCTCCCCGATGAACTTGGCAGTTCTTCTCTTCTACAAATCCAATCCCCAACCCCAAACCCTCCAAGAATCCCTCTCCAAAATCCTCGTCCATTTCTACCCACTCGCCGGTAGATACATCAAGGAGGAGAGCATTGTCGACTGCAACGACGCCGGCGCCGAGTTCGTCAGCGCAGAAGCCACCGGCGCAGAGGTGAACGATCTCATCGGAAACAACGCGCTCGAGAGGCTCAACGCTCTCTACCCGGACCAATACTCCCGCTGCGACGAAGAGGCCTCGGACCCACTCCTCTCGATCCAGGCCACCAGCTTCCCCTGCGGCGGCCTCGTCATCGCCGTCAGCGTCTCCCACAGAGTCTTCGACATCCCCTCCATCACCACATTCATCTCCGCCTGGTCAGAAGCAAACAACGCAGACGCAATCACGATCACCCCGTCTTTCGACATCCCGTCCCTGCTCCCTTGCAGGGACCACAAATTCGGGGTCAACCTCAAGAAATCCGGCGGGGAAGGTCCCAAGATCCTCCCCAAGAGGCTCCTCTTCGACAAGGAGGCTCTTACGAGCCTCAAGTCGGGGATAAGGCCGGAGACCATCTCAGACTCTGAGATCGTCTCCGGCTTTTTAGCTAAAGCCCTGATCCGGCTGGACAGGGCGAAGCACGGGAAATACAGAGATTTTGTTGTATTTCAACTGATTAACATGAGAGAGAAGACGATCCAGCCTGTGTCGAGGCATTCGTGCGCGAATTTCTCGTTCACGATGCTGACGGCGCCGGCGCCGGCGGCGGAGGAGATCGGAGTGCAGGAGGTGGTGGATGTGATCGGGGAGGGGGTTCGGAGCACGGTGGCGGAGCTCGCCGGAGTGGTGTCGGCGGACGTGGATGGGCGGGCTGTGATTATGAATAGTCTGGGGAGCTTGATGAAGGCGATTCAGAAGCAGGGGAATAATTTTATGGTGTTTTCGGACTGCAGTGAGTTTGGATTCTACGATGCGGATTTCGGGTGGGGGAGGCCGGCGTGGGCGAGCATCACGCCGCAGCGGCTGCGCAGCAACGCGGTGGTGCTGATGAGCAGCAGAGAGGGAGATGGGATTGAGGCGTGGGTGCATTTGTTTCAAGAGGATATGCCGAGCTTCGAGCAAGATGACGAAATCAAACCATTTGCTTTCTAGGAATACACTTGTTCAACTGTTTTTTCCTCCTTGGGATTTATGTCCCATTTACTAATAATAAACCAATGTATCATTTCAACTTTGCTAATAAAACAAGTTCAAACATTCTATTTTTCAAGTTGTGTGACACGAACCAAGGGATGAGAGAGGCCGTGCTGTGGCGCAAGCAAGCGCAGAGAGAGAGAGAGAGAGACGTTTTGAAGGTTGAAAGCGGAAATGAGGGCGAAATTTAGATACTCGTATATGTCTCAACAATTTTTCAAATTATTTTATTAGATATTATCGTCTCAAATCTTATAATAATACATGCTAATCACCGAAACATATAACTTCATAACATGTTTGAATTTAAATAAACAGGTTGTTACAATAATTGAAACAATTTATTTAGCCAAAATTATGTATTTGGCCAAATAATTAAAATTAAATTAAATTAAATTTTTATTTATTTAGCCAAATAAAAATGGTGTTGTAGTTCAAATGATACTAATATGAACTGTACTTAACCAACTAAATATAAGCTTGAAGTGACATGTGAAAGTTATTATAGGAATTGACTTTTTAAAATATGTACAATGCTATAAATCTATAATTAGTAATGATAAAATTAATAAAATATCAAAAATATCTAGAAATCTGAAAATTAGATTAATGTGAATGAGAGGATTTGAGAAGATACATAGCAATGTTATAGAGGTTTTTATTTGGTGAAATTCAACAAAAAGTTCATGCGAAATGAGAAATATATTAGGATCGGATTTGATTTGTAGATATAGCATATATACATGCATATTCAATATGATATAGGTACAAATATATAATTATTAGTGAAAGTTAAAATGAAATAAAAGGGCAAAAAAATTTAAAACTTTTATAGAGGAGAATGAGAGGATTTGAGAGTCTCACTTGATGACGTGGCACTAAAAATCATATTTTAAATGATACTACAAATAACGTATTAACAAGGTATACTGAATTAAAATAAGCAAGAAGCAGCATAACTATCGATAAAATGGGGTGGCCAAGGGATTCGTTATATCAGATTTGGCTACCAAATTTCAGATCCGCCACGTGAAGTTGTTGTGACAGTAAAGAATTAAATGTAACAAATTGATTGATTAAACTAATTATTCCGTTTTCTAGCAAGTTTAACTCTCACAAACCCCAACACACTCTCACACACACTCACACGCACATATATTCGCACATATGAGATGATTTGAATTCCCAACTTCTTAATTGAAAAAAGAATCATCTTATTTACTGAGTTGTGTTTTATCGTCAATTGATTTTGTGTTTGTTCTAACTTTTTCTCATATTATGTTTTTGCAATTAATCTATGTTATAATACTTGATCGATGACGTCACTGCACTACCGACTAAAATAATTGTGTATAACATCTAAGTAAAAATAAAAAAAGATGCACATACAGAATAAAATATATATACTCCCTTGGTCCAGGTAAAAATGTTACGTTTGTTTTTTGTCACGGGAATTAATGATAGTTGAAAAATAGTATAAAATAATAATAGAAATATATAATAATATTATTTAAAATTGTGTGGGTAATAAGGATATTTTGAAAAGAAAACGTAACACTTTCACTAAGATGGTGGGACTATAAAAAAAGTTGTGTATATGAATAGGCCTAGTTTGTAGAATAATTTTATAAAGATATACTATATTGAAAGCCAAAAATTACAATTTCGTGGCAAAATCTTTTACCTGCCTTGCTAATTGTAGAAAGGAGTATTTACATAACAATATTTCCCCACTAACCACTGTACGTACGATTAGCTAGTAATTAAAGAAGATTAAATAGTTAACAATTTTAGATAAATTAATTAACTAGCATGAAAAAAGGTAAAAGTCTAGGATTAAATTGGTTTGGTAGTAAGTAATGAGCCATAATATGGAGTATTATTTTTATGTATATTTTATGAAACTATAAAATTTATATTATATATTAACGGGTTCGGGTAGCGGGTACCCACAGCTAATTTCTCAAACCCGTCATGGGTATTAGTTTTCAAACCCATACATGTCTCAATCCCATTTCATACTTACCCAAATACGACTCATTGGGGTTTGGTAAATGCAAGTACCATCAAAAACTCAATCCGTTGCCATCCCAGTCGTGTTTAATAAAATTTCTGAGTGGGTTGTTTCCGGGGGGGACTTTATTCAAAAACAATTGTGGCCGAGCGCAGCTAAGCAAGCATATTTCAATATTTCAAAACAACTTGAGAAGAAGCCTACTGGATTTTCCAATCCATACATTGCAAACAATTAATAGATATTTAAATAAACATTTCGTAGACTCATTGCATCTGAGAAACGTGACAATGTGCTGGGTTACGTTGTATCAGCGCTCACAGAAATTATACGTATTTAAATAAACTCTAATATGTAAGTGAGTTACCTAATACACACATATTTAATTTGATTCGACCACTCTAATATCTACTCGATATTTCATAAAAAATCACATATAGATACGTTCTCAATGGCAATATTTCAGTGCTAAATAATTATAGCATTTGTTATCTCCTAATAAAAAAAAATTACTAATATATATTTCCATTAATAAAGAAGAGGTAGTCTCTAATTGTACGGACGTGGGCGTATGCGCGAAAATGACAGTTTCATATCACTATAAATGATAAATTTCTAGTTATTACATAAAAACAAAAGATACTTTTTCTGTAAATGACACTTTTATAGCATCTGTATAAAAGATTTTGTGTAAATTAGTATGTTGTGATTCCTTCGTGCTGAAAGCCAAACGAATTTTAGATCAATCAATTAGCTTCTTTTGTATCCAACCACTTCTTTCTTTGAAAGTTTTTAAATACAACATGTTACATGTAGCCGGCCATTTTTTCGCAGGGCTTCTTTGACTATTTTTTGTTGCTTTTCACAGTTAAGTGTACCTCACTGAAAACAGTAACCCAATTTATAAAATATGTCCACTTTATATTTTTTTATTGTCACGCATTCCACTTTTGACTCTCTCGGGCAACCAACAAAAGGAAAAAAAAACTGCGACGTTTATTAATTAAAACATCAATTTAACTCTTAGAGATCCCCACATTCTAGTATAAATACTTGCTACCTTTGTGTATTTGATAATACTCTCAAATCTCAATTACTCAACCATACATAGCAACATTTACTAGCACAACACTACTTATCTTCACTTTAAGCATTTGAATTCGGAAAATGGTGGCTTTCAGCACCGGAGATTTCGATTGGGTCAAAGAAAAAAAGGAACACGACGAAACAAAAACCGGCGTGAAGGGTCTGGTGGATGCAGGAGTGACAAAGATACCCCGTCTCTTCGTGCATCCACAGAAGGTGTTGGACCGCCACCCCACCTACAAAGGCGTAGCCGTGGAGCTTCCCTTGATCGACCTGACAAGGGCGGAGCGTGGAGGAGCAAGGAGGAAGGAGGTGGTGGAGGGCATCAGTAAGGCGGCACGAGAGTGGGGATTCTTCAGCATCATCAACCACGGGATTCCGTTGGAGACAATGGACGCCAT
>JAYJMF010268829.1:0-13947 GCA_036873715.1 Salvia sclarea
CGCGAATCTATATGGTCCCATACGGCGGGAGAATGGATGAGATTCCGGAATCCGCCATTCCATTTCCTCACAGAGCAGGTAACTTTTTATTAATCAATTCAACTCCCAAAATACATAATAAGAACTCATATTTATAATACTCTAATTGCTTGGAAAGAAAGTAAATACCATAATTAAATAAAATTAAATAACAAGCATATCTATCTAATATCTTCATCAATATTTATCTCAGGCAACCTCTACAAAATTGCTGGCTTGGTTTCCTGGCAAGACGAGGAGGCTCGAGATACGGAGCGGTACATGAGTTGGAGCAGAAGGTATCACGCTTACATGGCTCCTTACGTCTCCAAATCGCCCAGACAAGCCTACCTTAACTACAGAGATCTCGAGATCGGAGTCAATAATCCTAATGGGGAGACCAGCTTTGCACGAGCCAGCATTTGGGGAAGGAAGTACTTCAAGAATAATTTCGATCGCCTTGTTAAGGTGAAAACGGTCATTGATCCCACCAATTTCTTCAAGAATGAGCAGAGCATTCCACCATTGCATTCTAAGTGGACTTAGTTACAAAGGGGAACACTTCTCCATCATTTTAAGAGGAGGTATTAGTAATTTTGCATCTCATATTTAGGGTTGTAATCGAATCGAATCGAGTCAAATATCATGATTTTGTATTTGATTTGAATAATAATCGAATCGAATATTCCGTTTTCGAATTCGAATCGGATATATGTCGAATACGAATACCATAATCCGAATACCGAATCGAATACGAATTATTTGATTAACTTGCAATCAGATGGACTTGTGGACCGTAGTGGAAGAATTAGTTCAATTTGAAATTTTAATTCTTAAATTTGAGAACTTTTACTTTTTAAATATTGAGTATTTCATATTATACATAATATTATGTTACGTGTGTATTTTTATTTTTTTAAAGTTATCGATTAATAATTAAATAATGTCATATATTTTTTTTATATAAATTAGTGTTACTTGTTAAAACATGGGATAATACTAGTAAATAATGAAATATATACAAATATATGTATATTAAATATTTAATCGAATATTTTCAAATATCGAATCGAATATCATAATTTTGTATTTGTATTTGAATACTAATCGAATCAATAAAAGTATTTGTATTCGAATTCGAATAATAAAATTTCGAATTCGAATATCAAAAATACGAATCGAATCTCGAATCGAGCAAAATTAATTGATTCATTTACAACCCTATTTCCAACTTCTGTACTACAATTCTCTTTTTTTTTTGTAAACTTAATGCTGAAAACAATTATTAATAATAAGGAAATGAATATTATGAGGATAGTTATTAATGGTGAGAATTGAGAATGAATCTCGACTCTTTAAATATCTACATCTAACGATTAAGGTTGTTTCTAAATGAACAAATACAAATTATGCATGAACAACTCAATAGTCATGAACGAGAAACTCCCGAAAATATGATCAGGTTCGAATCCTGGATGGGGAGAAAATTTGATTTTTATTTCGCCCATCTCTCGTTCACTGATTTTACATGCTTGTCCATATGATTTATGCTCTTGTTCACCATTCTCAATTCTCACGTAAAAATCAATTCTCAACGTAGTCGGCCTAAATCATAAAATACAAATAAAATCTTCTATTGCATTTATACAAAACCCCTATATGTTATATACTACATTACATAAATAGCTTAACCATATGTGACTAATCTGAGGATTTAAAGATCCAAACTCCATAAAATGACATTTACTAACTGTGATATGGATTCGTGAATAATGGATAAATAAAATACAAGTTTGATTAGACAATCCATCAAACAATAACTTATTTTATGTTACTATGATTAAAAATATGAACGGTCTGAACGGTCTTAAAGGGGATGAGATCCTCTCTCCAACAACTTCCGTGTGCAATTATGAATTTTGATATTTTTTAATAATATTTATTATAAAATAAAATTTTATTATATCATAATACAACATGATTAACATTTATAGCAAAGCATTGGAATTTTTAAAAATATATACTATAATTTTTGAATATTTTAATTATAAAAATACTTATTTTGGTTGGTTATTCAGAAACTATGGTATCTAAGTTTCAAAAATTCAATTTTTTTGCTATAAATGTTAATCATAATGTATTATGACATAATAAAATTTTATTTTATAATAAATATTATTAAAAAGTATTAAAATTCGTAGTGACACACGGTGGCGCGCGAAAATTGTGGGATAGAGGATCTCACCCCGTTAATTACTAGTCTATTTTGAGTGATATATGATGGACAAATAAAAATAGTCTAGATCAATGCACTATTTATTTTGAACTTATTATCCTTCAAATTACTCAATCATTCATATTTTTATCAATCTATCAAATCTGAAAAGTAACCTTAAAATATATGCAAATTAATTAACAAACTAATAAGGGTTAATAGTCACTCACTTAGGTGTGTTTAACTAATCCACCGTTTATTTTGAACTCATATTACTCAATCATTCATATTTTTATCAATCTATCAAATCTGAAAAGTAACCTTAAAATACAATCTTTATACGCATTGTAAGGGCTAATAGTCACTTAGGTGTGTTTAATTTGAGCAATTTTGAATATCTTATCTTTCAAATACTCAATCTTATATTTTATTAATATATCGTATTTGAAAAGTACTATGCCACCTTATAGTACTATATATAATCTATGTTAGCATTGTAAATTTATAGACTAAACCTCTAGATGGGTAGATATAGCCGAATAATTTCTCCGTTATTACAAATATGTGTGATTATACAACAACGTTGAAGGAAACGTGACATGGCGGTGAATTTTTGACACATAAGACAATACAATATAGTTTATCTAGAGATTTGTTGCTAATAAAATTATGAACTATTTCCTCAATTGCCGAGAGAGAAGAAATATATTTTGTTTTCCTTTTAGTTCTTTTTGACAAAAAAGACAAATTGAAATCGCTTTGTCTTATATTGAAAAAATTAACGATCGAGTGAGTTTTTGTTAGCCCATGTCACATTTCATTCGACGCTATTACATAATTGATTTATATGCTGCAAAATTGAATGCTAACAAAAGGTTAGATTCAAAGTGACTATAAACACAACTAATAACCATCACAAGAGATTCACTTTCTAACTGGGATCAAATGAATGGTTTCAGGTTGGGGAGAGAGGCGTGCAACTCTCCGGCGGGCAGAAGCAGAGGATCGCGATATCCCGAGCCATAGTGAAGAACCCTTCGATCTTGCTTCTCGACGAAGCCACGAGCGCGCTCGATGCAGAGTCCGAGAAGAGCGTGCAAGAGGCCCTCGACCGTGTCATGGTCGGCCGCACCACCGTCATCGTCGCACATCGCCTCTCCACTATCCGAAACGCGGACATGATCGCCGTCGTCCAAAATGGCGCGATAGTCGAAACCGGGAGCCACGAGGACCTCATCTCGAGGCCCAACAGCGCCTACGCCTCCCTCGTCCAGCTGCAGGAGGCGGCTTCCCTCACCCGCCTCCCGTCTCACGGATCCGCAATGGGCCGCCCTCTAAGGTATCTATATCCACTTGATAATCGGGGGCAGAGCCAGAAACGTAGCTATGACCTAAGGCTACTCTCATTAATGATTTTTGGTTCATTTTTTTCCCCTAAATGACAAAATAGAAAATATAAAAAATCGAACATCTACCATTTTGACATTTGTCCACGAATAATTGATTCCATAAAATTTATTTTATATCTCATGATTTTAATGCAATAATCTATTCATCTATATATACATATATATATATATATATATATATGTAATATGTTTTAATTTTTAATTATATCTACATTTCCTTTATTCTTCTTATTTAATTTCTGAAAATATCTACATATCAATATTTTTTTTAAAATTAACTACAACATTGTTTTTTAGTAAAACACAACACAATTTTTTCCCTTTCAATTGCATACTTCTCATCTTTACCTATCATTCGAGTCATAGAACTCAATCATCCCACTTAGTGATTCAAATTTTCAAGATAATCCCAACACTCAAAACTTTCTAAACAATTCATCTTATTTTAGTCCTCAATTTGGTTTGAACTCTGAAGATCACCAATATTATTCACTTTCACTAGTTTGGGTTCATTTAGTAATAGTGGGGACATTTAATTGAAAATACAAAATTTGAAGTGTAATATTTCAGTATATTTATTTAAATGTAAAAAAATAACCTCCCTAACAAATTTTTTGTTAGGGGGGGCTCGGGCCTCCCCTGGCCCCTCCCCTGTTGATGATGATCTTGATCTCAATTTTTTGGTGAAATTGCAGCATTAGGTACTCGAGGGAAGGTAGCATAAGGTATTCTAGGGAGCTATCGCGCACGACTAGAAGTCTTGGGGCGAGCTTTCGATCTGAGAAATCGTTGAGTAGATTCGGAGGTGATGGAGCTGAGAGTAGCACGAAGCCGGCCAAGGTGTCGTCGAAGAGATTGTATGCAATGGTGCGGCCTGACTGGTTTTACGGGATCTCGGGCACGATCTGCGCGTTCATTGCTGGCGCGCAGTTCCCTCTCTTTGCCCTTGGCGTCACTCAAGCGCTCGTCTCTTACTACATGGATTGGGAAACGACGTGCAGAGAGGTCAAGAAGATCGCCTTCCTCTTCACCGGAGGGGCCGTTGTGACCGTTGTCGTCCACGCCATCGCTCACCTCAGCTTCGGGATCATGGGGGAACGCCTCACTCTCCGTGTTCGAGAGAAGATGTTCACTGGTATGCTCCATTTTGCTTATGTTCAGGGGCGGACCTAGGAATATTATTCGAAGGGTGCTAATATAGAAAAAATTCTAATAAAAATAAAATTATAGTGTAAAAATAACCATTTTTTGGTCAGGGGGTGCTCGGGCCCCTCCGCTCCCCGCCCTGCTTATGTTTCCCTGAAAGATGATGTTTGACATAAAATAAAATCCATCTCCTTACCTCTGTGTGGTTGAATTGCAGCTATGTTGAGAAATGAGATAGGATGGTTTGATGATGTGAACAACACGAGCGCGATGCTTGCATCGCGCCTGGAGAGCGAGGCGACTCTGTTGAGGACCGTGGTGGTTGATCACTCCACCATTCTACTACAAAACGTGGGGCTCGTCGTCACCTCATTCGTCATCGCCTTCATGTTGAACTGGAGGCTCACGCTCGTCGTCATCGCCACCTATCCTCTGATAATCAGCGGCCATATTAGTGAGGTACGGTTGCATTCAACGTATAAAGCATTCTGTATCGAGTATTCTCACAGTGCACATACTTTTATACATTCAGTGCATATATTTATACGTTAAGTGCAGTGTGACTGACTCTGACTGACTGAGAGCGATTGCTCGTCGTTGCAACTTCAGAAACTATTCATGAAAGGCTATGGTGTGGACTTGAACAAAGCATACTTGAAAGCAAACATGCTAGCCGGAGAAGCCGTGAGCAACATCCGCACCGTTGCAGCGTTTTGCTCGGAGGAGAAGGTTGTTGAGCTCTATGCCGGCGAGCTGGTTGAGCCGGCAAGGAGTTCATTCAGGCGCGGTCAGGCCGCGGGGATCTTCTACGGAGTCTCTCAGTTTTTCATCTTCTCCTCCTACGGCCTCGCTTTATGGTATATACAAACCGTGTGCGTTTGTGAATATCTCTACAAAAACTAAATACTAACGAATCGTTTCATCGAATTAGGTATGGTTCCACTCTGATGGAGAAGGGGCTCTCCGGATTCAAATCCGTGATGAAATCATTCATGGTGTTGATCGTGACGGCCTTAGCCATGGGCGAGACACTGGCCATGGCACCCGACCTTCTCAAGGGCAACAGGATGGTGGCGTCCGTGTTTGAAGTCCTCGACCGGAGGACTGAGATTGTGAACGACGTCGGGGACGAGGTTGCAAGAGTGGAAGGCACCATCGAGCTCAAGGAAGTCGAGTTTAGCTACCCTTCGAGGCCCAACGTGATGATCTTCAAGGACTTTAGCCTAAGAGTCCACTCCGGGAGAAGCATGGCCCTAGTAGGCCAGAGTGGCTCGGGCAAGAGCTCCGTCATCGCCCTAATCCTCAGGTTCTACGATCCCACCTCCGGGAAAGTAATGGTAGACGGTGAGTTCTCGTCGCCTCCATAAATTTTTCTTAGGCTCCGTTCTCATTCAAGGAAAAGGGAGGAAAATGGTGGAAATCCAATATTTTCCCATGTTTTCCATCATTTTCCCATGTTCCCCGGTCAGGAGGGAAAATTATCATGGCTAAGGGGTGTGATAAAATTATCAAGAGGGATAAGTTTCTTTTCTATCAAAGAGAACATAAGATAGAAAAGGTTGGGACCACCAAAATGTGACAAAATTTTCCCTTATTTTCTTATCTTTCATTTTCTAGTTTTTGAATGAGAACGGAGCCTTATAGTATAACTATAAATAAATAGAACTGCATATAAGATATTATACAAATGTGCAGGAAAGGACATAAGGAGACTGAAGCTGAAGACACTGAGGAGGCACATAGGGCTAGTCCAGCAAGAGCCAGCCCTGTTTGCAACATCCATCTACGAAAACATCCTCTATGGGAAAGAGGGGGCGACCGAGGGGGAGATCATCGAGGCAGCAAAGCTCGCCAACGCGCATAGCTTCATCAGCGGCCTCCCGGAGGGGTACTCAACCCGGGTCGGGGAGCGAGGGGTGCAGCTCTCGGGAGGGCAGAAGCAGAGGGTGGCCATTGCACGGGCGATCCTCAAGAACCCCTCGATCCTGCTCTTGGATGAGGCCACGAGCGCTCTGGACGTGGAGTCGGAGCGCGTGGTGCAGCAGGCGCTCGACCGGCTGATGAAGAACAGGACCACGGTCATGGTGGCGCACCGGCTCTCGACCATCAAAAACGCGGATCAGATATCGGTGTTGCAAGATGGGAAGATCATAGAGCAAGGGACACATTCAAGCCTTGTGGAGAACAAAGAGGGAGCCTATTACAAGTTGATAAACCTACAAAGGCAACACCAACACTAACTGCCTTAAGCTATTACACATTTTTTTGGAAACTAAATGTAAGTGATTGTTTTTTGTTGGATTTGATGTTTATTAAGGTGGGTGGCATGTTTGCTAGCTATATGTTGAAATGGAGAAAGCAATAAAATCTGTTGTACACATCCATTTTCTTTTAAAACAAACACATATATTCAGCAAAGGAATGACGTGCTACACACCTTATGTGAGCACCTTATATGAGCACCAATCATATTTAAGCCATATTAGCATTTTTTTATATATATATTTTAATCTTTAATAACTAATAAAACATGATTGACATAATCATGTTTATAAATTACATAGAGATCAAAGCTCGATTCGTGATTTTTTTTTTTCATTTATTTGAATAAAAACTTGATTTATAGATAAAAATTGACAAATCGAGCTTTGATTTTTATGTAATTTGTAAAATTAATAATTTCAATCATGTTTTATTAGTTGTTAAAGATTAAAAAAAATCAAGAATAATAGTCTTAAACAAGATGAGATTATCTGATTACCACGTGATCAAATTTCAAATTTAAAGAAAATGAATAATTTAAGTTCTACGTAATTTACAAATTACCACCACACTTATTCTTAGTTGTGAAGTGTCCTATTTAGGAGGCAATTCACGACCAAGCATAGGTTTGGACATTAATCTAGTCTTAAATTAAGACTAGAAAAGTACTATAAGTCTATAAGCCAAAAAAGTGGCTATATTTTTATCCTTACAATAATATGGTTTTGATATATCAACTCTTATTATGTAAAAAGCATACTAGTCATTGTTTCCTATAATTATGATTCTAAAATATAATTACGAACATGATATTTAGATTGAGAGGCATCTCTATAATATATTTTCAGCAAAAATAATGTTGAAAAGGTACGGATAAGATAAGATATTTCAGTTGTGAGACTTAAATCTTTTTGAAATCATAAAATCCTCAACCCACCGACAAACACATACTTATAAAATATTTGTTGATCATATAAAATGAGAGAGATGATGGTGTACGAGATTAACAAATTGACAAATCCACAAAAACAAAAAATATCCTTAAAATTAAATATATAGGTGCATAAAATATATACGTAAATGGGGGATTGCATCAATAAGAGAAAAACAAAAAAAATGATTGAAACAAAAAAGAATTTACTTGTCACCATCCCAGAACGTGGGTCCTACTCCTAGAACAACCATTGCCACGAGAGCTAACCAAATGTGATTTTTGTAATATATATACATATTGAAAGAAGTTCAAATAGAATTCTCTATAGTGTAAATTAGATAGACAAAGTCATTGAGGATGAATAAAGAAGGGAAACGATGACACATGTAAAAAAAAAAAAAAAAAGACAATACCAAGATTGCCCAATTATTACTTCAATTATATTATTATGCATCCTCAAGAGAACTATGTAGAATAATAATGAGGGGAGGAGCCTGAAATATAGTTCAAATGTTGCTAAAATTTTAAAAAATTAATTATAGGTATGTTAAATAAAAAATATCTAAAAGATTTAAAGATATACTCTCTCCGATCTCTTTGTACTGGCCAAAAATTTTGGGCACAATTTTAGAAAATAGTTGGTATAAAAAATAGTATGATTGAAAATTAATGTAGATTGTGGGACCATGTGTTTATGTGGTTAAAAATTAAAATAACATTTTCATTTATGAAAAGAGCCAATACAAAAAAACCAGCCTAATATGGAAATATAGTCAATACGAGACCGGAGGGAATAGTATATACTCCTTCGGTCCACCAAAAATATGCTTCTATTTCCTTTTTGGGATGTCCACAAAAAATATGTATCTTTCCATTTATAGTAGTAGGACTCCCACAACTCTCAATATCAACCACACATTTAAAATTACTTTTTCTCCACTCACACACTATCTATTTTTTTCTAGAAACCCGTATCATCCACAAACAAGCATATTTTTCATGGACGGAGGGAATAAAAAACAATTTTTTTTGGCTCTAAGAGGCGTTGTCGAATTTTAGTGGGAGTTGTTCAGTTAGATCCTTGAAGGCCGGCGTTGAGACCGAGGGTGGTTCTGTTAGATCCTCGAAGGCTGGCGTTGAGACATGGTATGTCTCGACACAATGGTGTCGGGTCATCCTCGTCCCACACAACTCGGACTAGTTAGAAGGTGAGCACACAAGTCGAGTGTGTTGGGCGAGTCCATGGCCGATGGAAATAAGCATCGGCTCGAGAACATGTGGGTGTGTCAAGCGAGTTTGCGCCATACTTCCCACCAGACACGTAGGCAATGCGGGGCGCTAGTGCCACCCGTCTAACACCAGGGCGACATTGGGCTCTATACAACGTCGTGGGGCCAGCCAGCGAGGCACAACGGTTACACAATTCGGTGTTATGTGGAGAAGTTAATCATTCACATAAACATCCGTTAGTCCTAGTCACACTTCCGTCTACGATGTCGACATAGTGCCATTTTTTGTAACTTTGCAAAGTCGGACCATAAAGTAACTATTCGGGCAAAAAATCCCAACCTTAAATTATGCTGTGTGCAAAGGTAACGGTTAAACAAATATCAATCTAATATTGAATCAAGACCCTGGTTGGGTTTTTGTTTGTCAACATTAATTACATCCAAATAGAAGCCAAAACAAGATAATGACATTCCTATAAAAATGAAAAAAGCGATTCAAGAAATAGTTAAACCTAATCTCAGGCAGTTGAGTGTTGATGAACAATACTACTCACACGACTTTAGAAAAATACACATGTCAACAATCATCAAACAGAAGGATGCAGAAAATAAAATAATTGAGACACCTTGAACTTCTGTGATCAGCAATCAGCCAACTACAATAATTTCTGTCATCTTCTCATGCTCTTTAATTAATTAATCAAATTCAACCAACTATCGGTCAATCACCAAATCCAAAAGAAGTGCATCAACGATAGATAGATCGACCAATTCGTCTTACTCACAACGCACAACGATATTCAATCATATGAAGCTTGAAAAAGCAGGTTCAAACAGATGCTAAAACATCACAACTTATCATCTGTACATTATGTTGATGTCCTATCCATGACGACAACGAAACATCAACAGAGTTGATACTAAGATTCAGAGCATTTTCCCACCAGGTGGTCTAAAGCTGCTAGTTGCTAAACATATGTGCTTTGGGTACTTAAAAGTGAAGGGAAAGCCAATTGATACTTACTGATGGAGGCGTCTCCTTTACTTTCTGTGATTTTCTAACATGAATCGGCATCTAGCTACATTCTCATCTACAGTGGCCCTGTCCTGTCCCTCTCTAACACAAAGATTTCACACAATGCATTAGTTGCATATACAAATCATTATGACAGAAATTAAACATGAAACATTAGCATTATTCTGAGAGCCTATTCATGAATGGTCATCTTAAGACAAGTCACCTCTCAACCCTCATGCAACGTTAAGCATATACTAGTGCATTCAACAAGCAATTCATTTCTTTCCAGATACAGCACCCCCTTCCAGCTTTTGTTTATCAAGAATCATCCAAATTATCAGTGTATAGTTAATATTTCTACGTCTACACTACTCATTCCACGTCTCAAGATCAATTACATTAGCCTCATATGTTACTGATATTACACTTATCATGAATGATTAGCAACACAGTCTATCTATACAGCACTAGTCAACGAAGCAGTTAAGAGAAGCTAATACGTTTCGGAAAGCAAGAACAAGACAATTCCTGAAATGACTTTGACATTAGTTGAGAAAGAAGTATCTCCACAGAAAAAAAAAGTACCTGCCTCAGCAACTGAAATATACATGAGCAAGAAAGCACACCACTCCATGCCGGTTTTCCAGCACATTCGGAAGCAAAGAAATATACTTATTAACTACTATTCTAAATCCCCTATCTTGCCAAACAAGAGAATGAGTAGTAAACTCGCTAGACTTGAATAGGGTTCTCGTTTCCTTCATGCTTCTTCAACGGCGAGATGGGCAGATTCTTGGCTCCATCATCCTCATCACAACCAGCATTACTCACCAACCTCCTAACAGACTTGTCATGGCTACTACCATTGGTTAATCCATCTTTAATGTCCTTGTTCAACACATTCCAAAAGAAGTCTGTCAAAACATGCTCATAGCTAGGCATCTTTGCGTAACCGGGGAAGTAGTTAATGTCGATCACGAGGTACCTATTCCCGATCCTAGTGTCCCTAATCACATCAAAATTGAACAAATGCAACCCCATCGCGACCCTAAGCCCCCTCGCGATGTCCACGAGCAAATTCATCGGAGGGATCTCCGTTTTCCCATCCTCCAAATCCATCATCTTGTAGTATGTATCCCTACTCCTCTCAAGGCTATTCAAATTCGACACCTGCGAGAACAACAGCAAACCCTTCAAGTTCCTCAAATTCTCCTCATTCACATCCGGCAGCGACTTCCTCTTCACACATTTCACATAATCACCAACAACATACACCTTGAATATAACCCCACCGTGATTCACAAACTCCTGCAGCACCACCGGCGGCTTCAGCTTACTCAGCCCGTCGCGGTTGTAAACCAGCGACATGTTGTGCGACTTCGCGCTGCCGTCCGCCACCAGCGGCTTCGCAATCACCGGAAATTTCAGGCCTTCCAAATCCAAATTCACCTCCGCCACCGCGCGCGCGTCGTAGGCGGCAATCTGCTTCGGGATCCCAAACGACACCGCGTCGTCGCACTCCACGACGCCCAGCTCCGTCACCACCTGCAGCATCGAAATGCGGTTGTGGAGGCGCTCAATTGCGTCGGGCGAATCGATAATCAGGACGCTAGGGTTTCCGGCGGAGTACTCCGCCAGCTGCCGCCGCCACTCCGCGCCGTAGATTTTGTGTAGGACCAAATCGAAGGGCCCCTGCTCGATTAAGGGCTTCTCCAAATCGATCTTGATGAGATCGATGTTCCGCTCCTTGGCGACATTTATGAGGGAAATTTGGATGAAGCTCGCCTGTTTCTTGGAAGCCAGAGCGTAGCCTACAGAGAATCGCCGCCCCATTGGCCCCTCCATGAAAATTGTCGGAGAAATTGGTGATGGATTTGGATTGGGGAAAGGGGAATCGCTCTCATAACCATTCAAATTGAGGTGATTTGGGGAATTGGGGGAGGTTAGGTTTTCGTGAATAATAATTAGGGAATTCGATTAGTTCCGTTGCGTAGAGATACAGAGCTCTGCATGTTCGTGTAAGCGCAAAACTGAATCTTTTTCCACAGAGAGAGAGGAAATTGGAATTGCAATCGATGGAGACGAAAGTGAAGCTTCTGATGAGATATATAAACTTCTTATAATTCGAGGATCTTTTTGCAATTTTAATAATTGTTTGGTATAACTATAAAGAATATACTACTTTTATATCCGATAATTACAAAAATTATTTTTATATGATGGACATTTCTTGGGTCAAAATTATACGAATATTTTGAGGACATATCACTTTCTATCTCAATATTTAAACTTTTGGTCATGATTTGTATCCGCTATTATAAAATGACAAATCCTTCCTTTATATACAAGAGAATGATATCAGCACCAATTATATTTAAGTTATATGAACATGATTTTTTTGTTTTTTATACTTTTTTTAATTTTTAATATTTAATCAAATATGATTGGCATCATCAATTTTACAAATTACCTAGAAATCAAATCAAGCTTTGATTTATATGTAATTTGTAAAATTGATTATGTCAATCATGTTTAATTAAGTATTAAAGATTAATATATATATATAGTAATATAATTTAAATGTGATTGGTGCTCATATAAAGTGCTCAAATAAGGTGTGTAGCATAGCATTCCTCGTATATACAATATTCTCAATCTATTACATGGTACGGTTTTAAGGAACTTTTAAACTTGGGCTTTATTTATACACAAATGTTTGGGTCAGGCCCAAGCCTTTTTTGCGGGTGGAGTCGAGTCCGGCTAGTTCTGGTCGTGTCTAGGCCAGTCCGTTTTTCCCAAAAAAATTTATATTAAATGGTATTATTCCTTTTATGAATTAATATTTTATTCAATACTATAAAATAATATTGAATATATTATTAATACTCCCTCGATATTAAGTAGTATTCTATTTGATATAAAATGATATAACTATCTTTAGCAAAGGTCGATTCGTGACATTTCATAAACTGAGCTAAAATTTGATCAACTAACTTTCGAAATCAAAATAATAAGTTTAGAATCAAGTGACGAGTAAAATATCTGATAATCAGATCAACTCACTCGATTTCCGAATCAACTCTATCATATTTCATTTATATTTGGGGCAATCTTATCAGATCGTGACATTATTTGAACACAGATAATTCCGAATAGAAATTTTTTTGGAGTTGCAAATTCATCTCTAATCTCCTATGAGATTGTTCGTCTATTCGGACCAACCGTTTGGATATTAAGATTAAATAAAACTAGTCTTACTTGGTTGGAAGAATTCGACCCGTAATTCAATTTTGGAACAATGTCACGTAGGATTAATCATGACTTATGAGTTTTGGCCCAAATCCAATCACATAATTAATTTTAAATAATCTCGAGCCAATTCAATCCCTGAGTAATCACGGTCTAATTTAATCTCTAAGAAATACTCCCTCAATTTCAAAATGTAAGTCTTTTGACCATATTTTTTTATTTTCATTATGTAAGTCTTTTTTGGCTTAATTCTACATTAATAACCTATATTTCAATGGATATTAATATATGTCCCTTTCAAAAAAAAAAAAATACTTGAATGGAATATTACATTTGTTATTTAAATAAATATTAATTTCAATTTTATTACTACCATATGTGTTGTCTTTTTATTGGAAGATTTTGGGAGGAAGATGATGTGTTAGAATAAAAGTATGAAATTCAATAAAATAAACTACTTCATTAAT
>JAYJMF010268939.1:0-13944 GCA_036873715.1 Salvia sclarea
TATGTGAAAGGGAACATACCTATTTTTCCATCAAAAATAACACTACCATTTGGAGAAAATATAGGTCTAGTCACTGCACACATAAACATGACTTTGGTGATAAATTTTTTGCTTTTGCATGTTCTATGTGGTTCAATCTCATCAGGGGTCAAATAGAATCTCTTAACACCTTTTGTGATGTAAAACCACTTCTCATCTATGTGGATAGTGTTGTGCATAGTCTTGAACCTCAAAACATTCATATTTTTATCTAACTCTAGAGCTTCAAGTGAGAACTGTAACCTGCCAAGCTTATTTTCAGCAGTTAGTTCTGGCCGAAGAGGGCTTGTGTGTGCTCTGATCAGCCCCTCATGTATCCATCTTCCCACAGTAGTTGGGCTGCGGTCTATACCTTGTGATAAGCTTCTTATTGTTGTTCTTTGATTTAGAGCCAAACTGGCTATTAGCTCTAAATCAATATGCACCCTCTTTCTTCTCTTGTTGTGCTTTCCATTCTGCAAATTCATTGGCTGACCATTCTTTTTTTGCTCTTGTGCTGCAGCCCAAAACCTGGTGATGGTCCTCTTCGACTTGTGGAATTTGAGGACAGCTGCTTTATTTCTTCCTCGAGCCATGCTTCCATCCTTGCTGCCTTCAAGAAGGAATTGAAGAATAACATTCTTTTCTGCTGCTGTAGACTCCTTCCTCATTGATGATTTAATGAATTTTGCTGAAAGTTGCAATTGTGGTAGTTGTGGCATTAAGTGTTGTATTTATTGCTGAAATTTAGTTTTAGAGGGAAATTTGAAACTTTTCATTTTGTAAATTTTTGAATTTTTTGTTCTGAAATTTTCAGAACATTGTTAATGAAAAAGTAGGTTGAATTCAGAATTTTGGTGTTCTGAATTTTTCAAATTTGTCCCTAGTATTTTGGCTCCATTAATTTTCGTCTATTCTTGGCTCCAAAATTTGAGTTTCAGCAAAGGTACAATTTAAAGCTACTTTAATTAACAATTTAATTAACATATAAAAGTAGGCGAGGTACAATATTTTAAACCTTAATTCACTATTCCTTATTTTCCGTGTCCAAAAAGTTGGAGCCATCTCAAATGGGTCGGAGGGAGTATATATGTGCGACAACAAAATCAACATATCCGCAAGTAATATACTTTCATTCTAATATAATACTTCTTCCAGTGAATTATTAATATTAATATTTTGTAATAACATATTAATTTATTTTTGGAATCATACTTGTTAATAGTGTTTTATGTCCATATCTTTCAGCTTTATTCATAAAGTTGGGGACATATTTTGAAACCAACAACAATTTAATTGTTTTTCATTTTTTTTTATAAATAAATGCAGAAATTTTTAAATGGCCGCGTCACGGAGGACTCAAACCCAAGACCTTTGGTCTCGGGCATTAACCTCCTACCACTAGGCCAACACACACACATTGTTTTTCATTTTTGTCTTTAAGTAAGGTAGTTTTTGTAGCGTGTATAACAGAAATCGCAAAATTTTGAAATTTTATCCACGATAATAAGAGACCATTGGTATTGCTAATTTGCTATAGTCCAAATGCATATATGACTTAGTTAATTACCTAATTATGTTAGAGGGTTTTGATGGAGAATTAAATTTTGGATTTGACCACTTCTTTAATATATCACCACTAGATTAGTCATTCTTTTGACTAGCTAAGTATTCCCCCGATTTAACAATGAAAATTACGAATTCCATCATTTGAGGTTTTCTGAGGTTGTTATATGATCAAATATGAAAAATACGAATTCCATCATAATTAACATTGGTGATATTCAAACTTAAGACATGTCTTAAGTTTGAATATCACCAATGTTTTATCGGGGGATTAATTAGCTAGTCAAAAAACCTCAATTATGATGGAATTCGTATCAATAATTGCGTACCTTGAGAAGGAAATATTCAAATTATGAAAATAATTCTTAAATGAGAACGTAAGCACCATTTTCAGCTCTTTAATTGTGACGATCTACAGCGAATGCATCACTTCTCAAGTGATTTATACCTCTTGCGTGTTGCATGTAACAACAAGGACGCCATGACCTTGAAATAAAACTTTAATTAGTATTTAAAGAAGATCAAAATCGCAATATTAATCAACGTAGAAATTTTGAACTATTGCAGCTCTAATTAATTATTGGGAAAACTGCTTATTTTGTCCCAACGTTTGAGCGAAACAACAAAAATGTCCCGAACTAACGTTAATTACAAAACTGTCCCATCCTATACCATAATTAGTCATTTATGTCCCGAAAAAAAAATTATGTGCCTGAAAAATGACTAGGCACGCCGGCGTGCAAACATGGACATCTTACGTGGTCTTATTTGACACGTAGATGGGGAGAAATTTCTTTTTATGTCCCAACGTTTAAACGATACCACAAAAATGTCCCAACCAATATCTGTTTTGGATTGGAACGTACAGATGGGATATTTTTTGTAGGCTAATTATGTAGCCAATTGCACTAAATACGAGAATTAATTTTTCTTGTTTGATTATTTAGTTTAAGCCATCTCTCAGATTATATATTTATATAAATATTAAATAATATTATTATTTCATTTGTAATTAATAACTTTGGAGTGAATTTTCTCAAATAATTTTTTATATGATTTTAACTGAAAATGGTGATTTAGATATAAAATTAAGATGGTAGAACATGATGTAGATTTGTTGTTTGTTAGTTACTCTTATTTTTATTCCTTATTTTTATGTAAATATACTTTGATTTATTCATGGTGGTGGACGAATATTTAATGAAATTTTTTATTTACTATTATTTTGTTACATACAATATGTAGAATTTTAAAAGTGATTTAAATTTATCATGTTACTAATTTAATCAAGTAAGTATATATTTTTATTGCATATATATTATATGTATTAAAAAAATTATTTATGGTTTTCTGATTTTTTCAAAACGGTTTTATAGATCGAACCAGTGACCCAGTGATCCGGTAAAGTGATCAGTACATTCACTATCTGGTTCGGTTTTCGAAACATTGACCAAGACAAGATGCTTAGTCAAATTTGAAGCCGTGCATATTTATTCACGAGTTATTGCACATTAAAAGAATAATTATGATTCCATTAATTCTCATAAATACTCCATCCATTTCAAAATGTAACTCGTTTAACCAAATTTTCTTATTTTCATTATGTAAGTCACGACTTAATTGTACATTAATGACCTATATTTCAATGAATATTAATTATAAATTTATTACTTGAATGGAATATTTCAATTGTTATTTGAATAAATATTAATTTCAAATTTATTACTACCATATATGTTGTCTTTTCATTGGAAGATTTTGGGAGGAAGACGATCTGTTAGAATAAAAGTGTGAAATTCAATAAAATAAACTACTTCATTAATGTAATTAATTAAGATTGAATAAGAAGAAAAAAATTTCTTAATATATGTGCCCATACTTATGAAGATTTATATTTTGAAATGGAGGGAGTATACGTTAATTGGATTCAATCCCCACTGCTCTGATCCCCCAATTCAAATAAAAATAAAAATGAGTTCTATTAAAAATTGTAACAACAAGAAACTAAAAATCAGGACTGATAAATGAAGAAATAACTAAAGTATCAATTCTTTTTTTTTTTTTTTTAAAGTATTAATTGTTGAATTACAAATTAGACACCAAAAAATAGTGACATATGATCTTAATTGGTTGTTAGCTTCTTGCTCATGGTTAAATTTCATAAAATTGACCTAACCAAATTATTCGAATGGTCCACTTTAGATTGGATGCGTGAACCGTGATGTTATTGATACCGATGCCTCGTGAATTTTAGAAATCAGATAATCTAAGAAATCAATTATAAAAAAAAAAAACATTATTTTCTCAAAAAAATCATAATAAAAACAATAGAAGAAGAGAGTTTAGTTCACTGATGCACCTTTTATTTTAATGTTTTATATTTTTTCAAAACTATCCCAATTTTAAAATTTGATCATCGAAGCAATGGGATGGCATGGCAGGTTCACCGACAAACCAACAAACTGTAGGTTGGGAGTTGAGACTTTCGAATCCAAGCTAGCTGCTGCTAAAAATAAAATAAAAGACCAAAAAGAAGAAAAACAAAACCACAAAAAATTTAAACAGAGAGAAGGAAAAGAAAAAAGAGAAGCAGGGGGCAGTTGCATATTCTCTCTCAAATTCAACGCCTCTCAACTCCAACATCTCTTTCTCCTCTTCCTCTTACATCTGCAATCCACACTCTCATACGAACTCGCCGCCAAAATCCAACAATCCTTTTCTTTATATGTATATTACATACATCACTACATTTCATAAAGCTTATGGTTCAGAGATTTCTGATCCCTCCACGCCTGTTCCAGAGAGTCTTAAAGTTGCTGAAATAGTCTTCGTTTTTTCTGGAGGATTTTGGAGTTGAAGTTGGTGGATGCCAAGTCAAAATACTGAGCTTTTCACAACTGTTTCTGTTTTCCGGTAGCTGGGTTGTTGCAAGAGATGAATCTGTGCTTCGATTAGGATTAATTGAAAAATAATAAAATGTCGTTGAAGAGCAAAGGGGGAGAGTCATCTTCGAAGAATGCTATTTCAAGGAAACTCACTTTTTTTCTCTGCATTGGATGCTTTTGTGCTGGGATGCTCTTCACCGACAGGTTGGCTCTTCCGGTTTTGATTTTGATTTTGGTTCTAATTTGGGTATAAATGGATCGGATATTATTATATTAATTTTCAATAAGACAGTGCTAGTTGTAAAAGATACAGATTTGTCTGATAATTGTGTTTGTGGAAATTGCTGATTATAGCTGCCTATGATAACCACAGTTTTTTTAAAGTAGGAACTACCATGAACTGCTAGTTCGCCTATAGCTAACTACGCTACCCCAAGGCACACAATTTGTAGTTTGTCATTAATGTGGAGATCATCTTGGATTTTGAAATTAGATGTGTAATGATGCCATGTGCTAAAGTGAAAATGTGGTATTATGATGCTATCCTAACTGTGGAGGGTTTTAATAAGTCGTGTTGTAGGGCCTGTTTGGGAAGGGTTAAATTTGAGCTACAATTGTGGAGAGAAGAAGTGGCTCAGCAGTCTGGTCTTCGTCCACGGATAAATGTGTGGAGGGATTAGTTATTATGTTGTTTCTCTAGATTTAGAATTTACAGCGAGCACTTACTTATATAGATGAAGTAGGTCCATAAATATTGCAAAAAGAAGCAACTCAAATTAAGTTGGCAATATCACAAGAACCACTAATTGATATTTCATGATCTTATACTATATGAAAGAATAAATTCTTGATTTCCAAGATGTTGCATGAATGGGAATAAACCCTAGATTCTTTTGTTATCACATAACTTAGGAATAAATATAACTATAGTCCGACATAATTGACAATGTTGGAACTTGAATCATTCAGAGACGGAATCAGGAAATCCACGTCAATTGTGGTATAACTGCATTTTATTTTTTTAGTCTCCAGAGTGTGAAGAAATCAATTAATTGTCTTACTTTTGCCACTTTAACTAGGTTTGTGCTCTCGCTCGGATGTGTGTCGAGTTGTTGTTATTAATTTAAGATGGGTCGTTCTAAAGCCAAGCTAACCAACATCTAACCATCTTGCTTTAGTGAATTGATGACAGAGAAACACACACCTGACTTTGAGTCATATACTTTATCATTAAAAGACCGGGCTATTAATTTAGTGTCTATTCGTCATGCTCATAAATAGCATTTGCCCAACATTAAACTGACAGAAGTTTCTCCCATAAGGCTCTGCCTTTTCTCTATTTTCCTCATTTCTAATTGTTTTGAGTTTATTTTTATCAGAATGTGGGCAATGCCGGAAGCTAAAGACTTATCCCAGTCCACTGGGGTTCTGGATGAGAAGCCTAACTTAGTTTCAGATGGTTGTGCTCCAAAAGTTGTAAGTACTTGCATACTCATTCTTCCCTTTCAGTTGAAGGGGAAGCTCAGACCAAGTAATACATGTTGAGTCTTTCCCTTAATGTGCGAAGAAGACTTGTTCATTGGTTAGAGAAATTATTTTCATTTTGTCAGAAGGATGGGAAAGATGAGTCTGGGGATGTTTTCACTAAGGTTTCAAAGACACCTCATGCTACAGAGTAAGTTCTTCGAGTCCTATTATGTGCTTTTTATGTTCATGAGTGACGTAAATTGCCTCACTCGTGGCCGTATACAATGTGCAGGGCTCTCGATAGAACAATTTCGGATTTGGAGATGGATTTAGCTGCCGCAAGAACCCTCCAGGATTCCTTACTCGGCAGTTCTCCCTTATCTCAAGAGCTGAAGCTTCAAAAAAGAAAATACTTGATGGTGGTTGGCATTAACACTGCTTTTAGCAGTCGAAGGAGAAGAGATTCACTACGCGCTACATGGATGCTACAAGGTTTTCTATAGTTAGATCCCTTCATTAAGTAATTTCTTTCCCGGACTTCTGTTGGTTGTGTTTTCTCTGCTGCTGTATTGTTATCCTATTTATTATGTGATTCAGGTGATAAACGCAGAAAGCTTGAGGAAGAAAAGGGCATTGTTATCCGATTTGTGATTGGTCACAGGTAGAAAACATGTCTTGATATTCTATAATTGTAACACTCATAGTTTCATGTGTGTGCAACTTAAGCTGGCTTATGTCTATATGTTACCTTCTTTTTCATTTTGTCCTTTGGTGACCAGTGCAACATCAGGTGGTATTCTTGATAGAGCCATCGAAGCAGAAGATAAGAAACATGGAGATTTTATGAGACTGGTATTAGCCTTTTTCTTAAGTACCTCAGACACATAGGTTTTGGAACCGTTGTAAACTTGCTTGAAATACTCGGCACTATAATGCTGGTTCAAACTTGCTAGCTTAATTGCTAGAACAATATGTGCAGGAACATGTCGAGGGCTACCTTGAACTATCAGCCAAGACAAAGACCTATTTTATCACTGCTCTGACACTTTGGGATGCCGACTTCTATGTGAAAGTTGATGATGATGTACATGTAAACATAGGTAAGCAGAAATTTTTATTCCCTTTTCAATTTGTAGAAAGACCTGTGATACCTCACTGCTCTCACACTTTGGGATGCTGAATTGTGAAAGTTGATGATGATGTACGTGCATTGAGTATCACACCTTGTTTGGTTTCTACTGGAAGAGCTATCTTCGTGTTTGTTAAGAACTGATGGGTTATGCTAACTTCATGTTGGTATGATATTGTTCGTATAGAGCCAGCCTGTAAGGTCTTGCTTTAGGATTTCTCCAAAATGCCTCACTATAATGAACATGCAAATTCTTTCATATAACCAATCATTTGTTTGCTGTTTTAACTATTAAGGACCACACTAGCCTCTCCTTAAATACTGGCCTGTCTATTTATCTAGACCATGTTGCCCTCATCTTATGTAATACAAAATTTTCCCTATGTGAATCACCAGTCACTGTGTTGGCCCCATCTTATGAGTTTCACTTACTGCCAATGTCTTATTTGTAGCACATGATATACCTGTTGCCCCCACTTCGTTGTATCTCCCATTTTCTGTGGAGTTTGCACCTCTGTGTGCGGTCATATCTATCTGCTAACCACCTATTAGAACTAATCAATAGCACAAACTGGAAAGTGGTACTATTATTCATTTTAGGCCTGAGCCCCTTGGGTTTTGCTTTTGAATTTCCTCAAAAGTAAAAAAGCTTTATACCAAGGGCATCCATGCTCATATATTCCCATGTCTATCCCATGTTTACAAACAGTCTGTCTTTCTCAATGACATTCTTGTAATTAGACCTACTTTTGGTTTTAATAATAGCTTGCTTAGCAAGCTTTCCTAATTCTGCAAAAAGGTCACATGGTTGGGGGGTGGACACGTGAGGCTACCAGGCCCTGTTGAAGTTACATCGTACACATTCCCACTTCAATCATTTTATTTAACGACATAAAAGTAAAGGGAATGCCAGGGGCTTTTATGTGCTATAAAACGCTTTTTTAAAAACAGTAGACTGTGAGTCATTCTTCACAATGTTGCCTCCTTGTGTTTATGGAATGAATCTGCAGCAACACTTGGAGCAACTCTTGCCAGGCATCGTTCGAAACCAAGGGTATATATTGGATGCATGAAATCTGGGCCTGTCCTTGCTCAAAAGTAAGTAAACATTTTGAGAAGATAAATTACATATTTAGTTAGAGTTGTTGTTCCCTGAGTTCCTGTATGTGCTCCTTGCTTGGATTATATTTGGCATTTTGCTGGCAGGGGAGCAAGATATTACGAACCCGAATATTGGAAATTTGGTGAGCAAGGAAACAAGTATTTCCGTCACGCTACAGGGCAAATATATGCTATTTCGAGGGATTTAGCAACCTATATATCCACAAACAGGTACGTTAGCTTTTCTTGTTCTCTTCACTTGTCTCAATATGAACTATTTATAACAAAGCCATTTTTGTTAGGCATGTATTGCACAAGTACACAAACGAAGATGTCTCTTTGGGATCTTGGTTCATTGGATTGGATGTGGAGCACATTGATGACCGAAGATTATGCTGTGGAACACCGCCTGGTATGTGTATTTTAATTGCACTCTTTATTAGATATGGGGTTCAATATGTATTTGTTTAGAGAAATGGTATGGTGTTCAATATATAATATAGTTGTAACGAGGATCCAAAGATTGAAATGTGATATATTATAGGATTGTGACAATATATTATGTTATTTTCTCATCTTAAAAACAATATGATATGGGGGTTAAAATTCAAAATATGATTTATGTTGTTTACTTTCAAATGAGGCACATTCAGGTGCATCCCCCTAATTAAATACTAGTAATTGTGAATGACAAACCCTAATTAGGATTAACAAACTCTAATTGGGGTGGATGCATCATACATCCGGATATACACATGTTTTTGCCTAAGAAAGTAATGCAATGCGTCCTTGATTATATTGAAACTGTTACAGATTGTGAGTGGAAGGCTCAGGCCGGCAACATCTGTGTTGCTTCATTTGACTGGAGCTGCAGTGGGATCTGCAATTCTGCTGATAGGATTAAGGAGGTGCACCGGAGATGTGGAGAAGGCGAGACTGCTCTGTAGGATGCTGTTTTCTGATGTGTATCGTCATCTGAAATCATTGAGCTGCACGCGACAGAGAATTCAAAGGCGAGGATCATCCAAGGAGTGCAGCTCTGCAATGTCATGAATGCATCCCGTTTTCTCTAAGGACAAGGGGAAGAGGCTGAGGTAATAGAAGTCTGATCTGTGTGAATACTGCAAATCTGATCTTACACTCTTACTATGTACATGAAATATATATATATATATATATAGAGCGAGAGAAGGATAGGAGAGAGAGAGAGATGCTGCAATAGACGACGTCGTTTCCATTTTAGGCAAGGAGATGGATCATTGTAGCAACTTAATTGGACTTAGAAGTAAAGCTTGAGACAGTGGTTCTGGGTCTTTAGGCCACTGCAACTCATAATAAGTTTTTATTTCTTCCTTGTTGCCTTTTCCCTTTTCCTAGTGTGACTATTTTTCAATTTTCATTCTAACACTAGTAGCTGCATTTCTTACTTTTTCTTTGCACGTGAGCCTCGGTTCTTCTCCAGTTACATCTTTTATGTTTTTATGAAAATTATTAATATTAATTTGATAGTAGTGGTCCAAATATTGTAATCGGATAACCGAATTGTGACAAATTGAAATATTAAATTGGGTTTGAAACCGAATTGTGACAAATTGAAATTAAATTGGGTTTGAATTTTTCGGATTTTTGGATTGTATTGGATTTCTTTTCCTTCAACATAAGGATTTTTAGCTCGATCCGGACTATTTTTAAATGATTAAAAGTAATTCGAAAATCCAAATTAATATATGTGTGTGTATGTGTGTAATAGTATATTTGAAGACTCTCTCGTTGGTCTTAGATATTTGAACTTTAGACTGTTTTTTATGAGGTCTGGCTATTTAATTTTGAACTTTCATTTGAACTTTTAAAATTATCATTTAGTTATATAGATAAAATCACGATTTTAATATTTTCAATCTACTTAATTAAGAGTTTTGAGATTATTTAGCATACACATAAAGTAATGGTAACCTTGAATTAATTTGTCCTTGTAATGTTACAATATATTTTGTTAGAAAATTGCTTAGAAAGTTACTAGATGGAATTTGGTTGAGTTTATAAACTTAGAATATTTTGTGACTACAATTGCTTAGGAATTCTTGCAAAAAAATTGACAAAATAAATCCGTAACAGCTTATAAACTATAAAAACAAAACTTTGCAAAAAAGTATGTATATTAATCCATTTTTATAATCTTAAAAATGATAATCAATTAAAAAAAAATAACCCTACTATAGTTTATTTATTATTTTTAATATGTCTTTCAAATTTCATTTCTCTTCAAAAAAATTTAACTCACGATCCAAACATTAACAACTTATAAATTCTTGAGAAATTATATTTCATAATTTGTTGGAACAAAATTATCCTAAAATAAGAGCACTGGCTCGAACTCGAAGCCCTCATTATCTCATCTCATCTCATGGTACCAATTTTCTTACAGTCCCCAACTCGCGGCTTTTATGAGTTTTATTATGTAATTATCGGTTTTATGAGTTGATTGTAAATATATTGAATTTACTATAATTGCACTATTACTTGCTCACGCTTCTACTAGTTTAGGAGAAAAGCTAATGGGAAAACAGAAATAAACCCAAGTCATTGCGATTGTATTCATTAGACTCATTTGGTGGACTCTTGGTAATAATGGAAAATTTCAAGTATCCAAATATTTCAACCCAATTATTAGCTCGGACACATATTCCACAATTTCTACAAGAGAACACACACGTGTGGCGATCTCAAGTTGCCCACACCAACCAAACAAGAAGGGAGCCGTTGGATGTGGCAAATATATTTAAATACTTGAGGTGACAGATGACATCCTCACCCCCACCACTTTCTCTCTCTACTTTTGTCTTCTCTCCCTCTATAAATTTGGGAGCTCATTTTGGGTGTTGGATAATTAATTCTTGAGGAGATGGATGCATCCGACCTCAAACTCTTGGATTTCTCGCTTAGGCTGTTTGTTATCCCTTTTAACATTGCTTCCATATGGATTGCCGTCAACAATAGCCAGGATAACTCTGACTATGGTAAATTGGAGTTCCGTGACTTCGTCGGTCTCAAGTAAGGCCTCTCTCTCTCTCTCTCTCTCTCTCTCTCTCTCTCAAGTAATCGTGGTTAATTAATGTGCTTGTGATTGGGGCAGGTATATGGTTTGCGTGAGTGCCATTGCTGCTGCGTATGCTCTGTTTGCTGCTGTATCTTCATATCTCAGATGCTTGCTCACTAAAGCCTGGCTTTTCTTTGTTACCGATCAGGTCCCTATTTTCAATTTCTTCCATTTCTTCTTTTTAGGGTGTAAAAATCAGTCCAATTCAGTTTTTTTTCTTTTTTCTTTTGTGTGTGTGTGTGTGTGTGTGTGTGTGTGGTGTTCCATAAATATAACTCCATGATTGAACTTGGTTGAGAGTATTGTGTATTGTTGGAATTAACTTTATATTATATTAAATCCGACGCGTAGTATAGTTGGTATCATTTATGTCTTTCAACAATATATATTTTCTATATTAAAATTTATATTTTCCTTAGAAAATGAAAAATTATGTTTAAGTTTGTTTCACATGTACATGCTTTTTTGAGTTAGAAGATGGGGGACTGAAATATGTAGTTTAGTCACTCACTCTTGTCCCATTCGGCAATTCCCACTAAACTAGGACTAAGTGCTTGTCATTTTTATATTTACGTATTTCAAGCGAATTCTGTAACATCAAGTATGAGAAAGTTTGTTTATTAGTCAATTTTATTTAAATGCACGGTGCATTATAAGTGTTGATTGGTTGAGGCAATAAATTTTCTCAACCATTTCCAATTCAATTCTCATCTTCCAAATTGGGGAATCTTGAATTTATAGTTGGCAACTCACTAAATGTCTTCCAAAACATGTCCTATTTCATGGGAGTGCATTAATTGCTGTTGCTTTGACCTAATTTCAACAACCCCTTTCTACTATTGTCTTTTCACTCTCTTATATCTTATGTTAACATACAAATTTTAAGGTTTAGAGTCGAATTCGATACTTTTGGCCTCAAAATTAATCATTCTATCATTAGGTCAACACATACACATTTTTTTTTACTATTAGTCTTCCTATAACTCTTTCATTATACTAATAGAAATGAAAAAAATGTGTTACATAGCCAATAGTTACTGTTTAAGGCCAAAAATATCAAGTTCAATTCTATCGTGACATTGTCTTTAATACGGAGTATTTTTTTTTTTCTTTCCCAAGAAAATGAAGAAATGAAAAAACTGAAATGTCCTTTTATGTCACAATATAAAATGAAGGGTCAATTGCAAGCAATGAAACAAGTCTAGTATCTTTTGGTTAACAATTCACGTGATGTATCGATATGGTACGAGCAGGTGTTAGCATACTTAATGGTGACTTCGATGGCGGCGTTGGTGGAGTTTATTTACTTGGCCTACAATGGTGATCAAGTGGTGTCATGGAGTTCAGCTTGTGTTTCCTATGGGAAATTCTGCAGCAGATTGAAGATAGCTTTGATTCTTCATGTAATTGCTGTTTTTGGGTTCCTGCTTTTAGCTGTGATTTCTGCTTATAGGGTGTTTAGAAGATTTGATCCGCCTTCTATTCCTACTAAAGAGGCTCACCAAGATACGACTTGAAAGACTTTCCTGTCCCTACCCCTATCTCAATGTTTCATTAAATTAAAATGCGTCACAATGTACAAATTGAATTCTGCTAGTATATTTTTATTATTTTGGAGTAGTAACTAGTAATGTCGTGTCGTTTTTCTCACCTAGTAAAAGCGTAGGCAGCGAGTTTCAGATTTTAATAAGCCATTTTTTCTATGATTCGTATTAGTTGCTACTAATGTAAAGTTAGTATTATTTAAATTAGAAAATAGAGTAGTAAATGAACTGTGGGGGCTGAAAAACAAGTGTGTATAAGGAAGGTATTAGAAAGGATATGTCGTTGTTTTCTATTTTGTCTTATTTATACGGAATCCAAATCTATGAAGAGCTATAAATTAGGAGTAATTCTCAAGGGATGATGGATGGACCACACTACTAGTTGTTCTCAAGCCCCAATTATGCTTGCTGCTTCGGATAAGTTCGCTCGCAAGTTTTTCATTTTTTCTTCTACTTTATACTTTAATCATCAAATACCTTCACTCCATCAGAGAATATCTCAGTTTAACACATTATATTGATAACTAATAGAAGAAGAGATTCACCATAATTTGCCAAAAACGAGGGTTCTTAGCCTCTAAATTATTGAACTTTCATCAAATTATCGTTTTGCATACCAACTTTAAAGTTCGCATGTAAATTATTGAACTATTACTATTTTCTTGTTTTGCTACCAATCATGATTTTGGCTTAAGTAATACTAACATAGAACGCTAAGAGTTTGACGGAACATAATTAAAACGTGTTGCACCAGCAAGGGACGATGTCGTGTTATTAGGTATGGCGGAAATGAAAACGTTATTTGCAATTAAATGTTTGTTATTATAAGCCAAAATTTTGATTGGTAGCAAAATGAGAAAAAGTCGATACTTCGGTAATTTATAGGCGAATTTTAGAGTTTGTATACAAAACAAAAATTTGACGAAAGTTCAGTAATTTACTGGCGAATAACCCCCCAAAAAAACAAATAACACAGAGATACACTATAAGTTTAGGGGAAAATGTTTAATTTTTCCCTATGAATAAATGCAAAAAATATTGGACAGTAATTAGGCGCGGACAATCAAAATTTAGCTAGGTTCGAATTTTAACTAAAACATAGAGCTGACACCAAACAACAACAACCCCCCCCGCCCC
>JAYJMF010269050.1:0-13942 GCA_036873715.1 Salvia sclarea
TCTATCAAACTTGAACTTATGTTACCAAATTCCCCGAACTTATGTTGTTAGATAAATTTGAACTATTTCCCCTTTTAATATCTATATTAATTTAGACATTTTCCCTTGATCATGTTTTACTTCCAGTTTTGCTTTTAAATATGTTTAGCTCGCTAGACTAGTTGCTCATAGACAGATTGTTCGCCCAATCCGCATAGGGTGGGGTTGGCGGGCTGTCACATTTTCTAAGTGAAGAAATTTTTTTTAAAAAAAAAAGTCTTAATACTCTGTGATGTCAAAAATGACAAAAATATTTTCAGATTAAGCAGATAAAGGGATATATGATCATAGCCAACAGTTATCTTTTTTTTTTTTTAATTTGAAACAATACTCTTTTAATATTACTAGCTAGCAGAGAGTGCGCACATTGCACACAATTCGTAACACCTATATTAATAAATTATTAGTGTTAATAATTGTAATCGTAATTTTTTTTTATAAATTACTACTAATTAATTAGTTAAAGTTTGGCTTAATTTGATTGTTACGAATGGTCTCCATCAATTGATCCCGTAAGTATAAGCTGTAATATGATTGGAGTTGGTTAAGTTTATAGATTTATAAATGAATAGATAATTGTAATTCTTATATAAATAAATTTATGGATTTACAGATAAATATGTAATTATATTTTAATATCAACCACGCCCATATACGTGATCTTTTTCAAAGATATGGGCTCAGTCTGAGTCCAGGTCACATTGGGCCCCAAATGGGCTGGCTCGCAGATTATAAATGAGCCTGTTGGTGGGCATTAAATATTTATAAATTGGTTTAAGTTTCGTATTAAGTTTAGTCTTTAATAATAATTTATCGAAAACAAAAAATACTATGTATTTTGTTACTGTAATTTCACCAACGTCTTTGTTATTAGCTTCAAAACATTCAAATAACTACAAGTAGGAAATGGTATAACACCGCAAAATTTCAACATTCAAATATGGATGCAAATTATCTACGAAAAAACTTTAAAAATCTGTATCTTATTAGTATTTTTGAATAAAAATAAAGACACGAGAGAATTTTCTTTTAGGATTGATAAAAGAGAGAAAAATAATTAATTTTCCTAGAATACCACGTCGCCTATCGTGCACATCAAAATGACCATTTAATTTGAACACATTCATTGCAAACAATGCACTAGATTACCAACGACCAATTGAGATCCTCTCTTCTAAATTTCATGTCCCACTCTATGTATTCAATTGTTTTTTTACACTTTTTTTATTCCAATTTTAATATGTTGTGATTTAATTTAATATTACAATCAATAATTAGGGTTCAATAATCTATGTTTGGATATATATATATATATATATATATAGGGGTAGGCTAAACTAAAACCCTTTTTAAAATAAGAACTACGAACCAATTGCAAATCACAGTGTACATATTTGCAAATATTATTATACACATTTGCAAATTTAGTAATTTCGAAATAATAAATGTATTTTGAAAATAAAATCTCATCAAATTTAGACCACCCAATCTTCAAATTAATAGATGAGATTGGATCTTAGTTTCTATTTTAAATAGGGAATGTATTTTATCCCTCCCAAATATATACATACATATATATATATATATATTGATGAAAATTAAAATAAAAAATACATGAAAATATAATAGAAATACTATAGCCCTATTATGAAAATATTCGAACAAATTCCAGGCTGTTAACCATCATTAATCTACCACTTTTGATGGATTAGGAGCATACTTAACTTCCAAATCAAGGCAATCAAACATTTTCCCTTCTCACCACAATATTGTTTGCACCCTCATTTTCTTTCTTGATTTACAATGAATACAAAACTAATTTCATCATTTCCTTGAAAAAAGAAAAAGAAAATTTTTAATCTAAACTTTGGAAATGGTGGTGGATGATGAATTGTAAAGTCATAAAAACCTAGGTAAAAACCTAGTTGTGGGCCCTATTAGTTGCCCATTCACATAGTGGTTTGCCTAGTTAGAATCCCACCAATTAAGTTAAAATTTTCATACAAGAGGCTCCAGATGTGACTAATTGTCATTATCATTTATTTAATTACCATTTAAAGATAATTAAGCGTCTTAATCCGAGGTGTTTTCTTGGAGTAGTAGTCGTTGACAAATTAAGAAAATTAATCCTTTCTTTTGTGCCTGTCTTGATGGCCATTTTTGAGGTAATTTTATCCTAATTTCATGGTCATTATCACAGCCATATATCAAATTTCCCACCATTTTGTTTTCTTATCGATACAAATTTAATGAAAATGGTCATGGCATTTTATGATTCTAACATTACGATGTTTGCCTAAATGACTATTAATTGAGACGTGAAACGAGATGAATCATTTTCGTGCTCATGATTCCATTTTATTCTTTATTGTGATTTGATATTATATCTAATATTAATTACAATTTCATCGATCGATATGTACATTGAATACATAAAATAATAGTAGTAATTGAAGTGTATTTTGTAAAATTATGTGTTATGTTTTAAATCAAAACATCATACAACACCAATAAAATTAAAAAATCGTTTGTTAATATGGACTTGAATTCAAGTATGTAACATGTCAAAGTGAGTGTCTTGTATAATTTTTATGCCGTTCAATTTATGAGTCCTCGTGAGAGTGCATGATTATGTATGAACTAATCACAACATGTCATGCAAACTATTTGATAATTACATATAATGCTTATTCAATGGGTCAAGATTCTTAAGGAGCTTACCCATATTAGAATTTGAAGTCATATATACTCATTGACATATAAGTGTTTTGATAGTTATAGTATGGATTTGATCTTGATTATTTGGTAAATTTTAACATATAAAACAATCTAATACAACACTCTCATGTTAATTATAATTTACGTAATTTATTATGATATGGCGTGAATTATTCGAGTATACAGTATGTAATAACTTTACAAATTGATGTGTGGCGTGCATTATGAGTTTGGATTTTTCTCTTGCATTTCTGTATAACATATCTTCTACTGCATTTTTTGATGATAGAGACTTATGACAATATCAATAATTTAAGATTTAAAATTTATATAATGAAAATATATACTCTGACCCTAAACCCTAAATTTTAAGATTTTTCATATGCCATCCATCTATTTAATTATATACATAATACAAGATATAACAATAAATGTAATAGAAGATCTTATTTGGTGCATTATTGGAGTAAATGCCACGTGGAATACTTGTGCGTGTGCGTATCAGTATATGCATGGAAATATGTATATGATGCCATATTTGTTGATTAAATATGGACAAAAGAGTCGAGTAAGCCAACGCATTTTGCAATGAGAGAGTCATCAAATTTCTCAAACAACTTACTATGAGTTGGCAAAATTCAAAATTAAGAAAATATGTTTTCCATTTAAACCAAATCTATCTTTATTTCATTGGCCTTACACATTAGTTCATATATATAGCAGGTGCGATCTAGTTATGGCTTTTTTCTCACATAATTAACATACGTAACTATAAGCTGTACATGTTACACAGATTTCATGTGTGCAACATCTATGTCATTTAATTATGTGTAGTGCAAGACAGCATATTATAATGTGTGCTGTAGAATCTGCCTCTTTTCTTACAATTTTATCTATGCAGTAAAAAATGGATTTAATTCACGCTGATGGCATCGTTCATGTTTAATTGTACAAGAGAGGTTTTGACCATTTAATTTACCTAGATCTGAGGATAAAATTTGTTTATATGTCTATAGGGGCTTTCTCCCCATATGCATGAGATCATATTGTAAAAGGTTAGGCAAACATAACATTAATTACGACTAATATTAAGAAGAAGAAGAAGCAGACTAAAAAGTAAACGCAAAATACAACGAAACAAATTATAAGTATATTTTAATTAATATCATGGTGAGAAAACCATGTGAACTAAGATAGTGGATTGTTTTGGAAGAAATATTGAAATTCGAAACGGGGGTGATGAAAAGAATTTATTCGGCATTTCATCAATATAATAAAATATATTAAATCAACGCATGCTATATATAAATATCGACCATATTTATATCTTTTTGAAAGGGACCATATTTATATTTAAAAGGTCATCATTCATAAAGTGCTATTTTAACTAATTAACACTCTGTGATCGAATTCACGATGATATTAACCATAGCTATATAAAATCCCTAAAAACATGAAATACAATTAACTAATATAATAAACCTAACAGTATCAACTCGTTATTGAATTAAATTTACTTAATTATCTACTGATGGTAGCTAGGGGGTCACAAAAATGTGATGGAGTTGTCGCATTTCATTCCCTGATATTATCATTAAATTGGTACTTCAAAAAAATTTAAGCATCTCCATAAATTATAATCCCAATATAGCAATCATTTAAAAATAGGTCCAGCTACTAAATGCATATAATGTTTGCGGGCGGTGAAACCCAACCCAACCAACTGTATTTGGTAGGCAGAATTCATTGCAACACTTACGTTCTTATTTAATAAAAGGAAATTGGCATTTAAATATATAAATTTTGGATCAAGCCTGTTTTGTAATACTAACTTTAGAAAGTGTCATACAATTTGATAAAATTATTTTGAATAAAAATAAACATCAACAAATGGTCAAATTTTAAGAAATTGCATAAGATTTAAATTATCATAGCACTACCCTTGCTCATGACATAAACCTCCCATGCAATGCGCCAGTGACACCACTGATAAATTTGACTAACAATACACGTTCTATAGTAAAATTGAATTTCATATGTACATGTAGGTACCTAACAAATCTAAGCATATATGTAATTGATAATTTTGTTGATTTCACCGTCAACTACTTGTATAAATTAAATGATTGCAATATTAATTTGTGCCATTTAAAAATTACAAAGTACACACACATAATTCTACAAAATTATATATTAATATAAATACAGATGGGTTATACATGCATAAGTATATGATTATACCACTTACCTTCAATGAAGTATTTGATGATACCAATTAAATCACTATTTTCTAAAGAAATATAATATCCTTTTTTTTTTTAATTTTTCTTTATTGACGATATATGCAACCGCGAATTGCCTTTGAGCTTGATACTAAAACGCACTACATACTATGCGTTCTTTGTAAAATTAACAATCAATTAAAAGCCATCATATTAGATACACATAATTTTGTATATCCTCTTCCTCTCTACCAAAAAATATGCAATGATAGGAAGATTCTATTACATACTCAACACGTTGATAAAATACTACTAATATCATGGCATTTTGGGTAATAGCAAAAGGGCTAATGAAAACTATATAAATCGTTATTATGCAACTACAATATCAATATACATCTCACCATAAATTTCTAAAATGACTTCAAAATGCATAATCCTTGCTATCCTATTGGTTGCCATCAAAGGGCAATTGTTAATCCATGCCCAACAACAATCATTAATTCCTTGTTTCTTCCAGTTCGGAGACTCTAATTTTGACAATGGCAACAATAACGACTTAACCACACTAGCCAAAGCTAATTATCAACCTTATGGCATTGACTTCTTCTATGGAAGCATCGGAAGGTTCACCAATGGGTTCACGATTCCCGATTTCTTAAGTATATAATTTTCCTTTGCTAATTAACTATGCACGGGGAATCATTATAGATCCTCTTTAAAAAAAAGATAATTTGATTATTGGTGCAGCTGAATGGTTAGGATTTGCTCCTCGAGTGCCCCCATCTACAGCCGGCGGAGGCACCTCAGCAGTTCTCCGAGGTTTGGATTATGCATCTGGTGGGGCTGGAATTCTCGATGAGACCGCATCACAAGTGGTAATTAATTAATTAATTAATTATGCATGAACCAATTATATCATGATCAATATGTTTAATTAAATTATTTTCAATTTGATTTGATGTTTTGTAGGGTGAACGCATTACCATGAATGAGCAGATAAGAAACCATCGAGACACCGTTGATCAGGTCGTGGCTCGGCTAGGAAATCGCACGACAGCCAACCAACTTCTCCGACGGTGTTTGTACCCTATTAGCATCGGCAATAGCGATTACATCCTCAACTATTACACGTTGCCAATAACCTTGACTAGAATTCAATACACACCTGAGGCATTCGCGGAGAGGTTGATACAAGAATATTCTCAGCAACTAACGGTCAGCTTCTTAGTTAATCATATTTGAATGCTAATTGAATAAAGTCGAATCGAATATCATGATTTTATATTAGCATTTTAATGTTAGTCGAATTGGATCGATAACCAAACAAAGGTGGATTGATTAGTTCACAATCCCAATATGTTATGTCTTTTTGGGAAATTAGTGGCTTCAACTTGGGATGTGAGTTTTAGAAAATTTGAAGCCCTACTTCTTGATTAAACCATAAGAGTTCCAATTATGTACATATAGTACTTTAGTTTCTTAGCACTTTCCTCTTTATAGATCATGATTTATTATAAGATGTCATAATTAATCTTTTATGGGAAAAGGCTATAGTCGCGACTAATTATTATCCAATCGAATACCAAATGATTCGATTAATCTACAACCCTAACTAAATGTACAGGCCTTATACCTCCTTCAAGCAAGGAAAGTAGCTGTTTTCGCGGCGTTTCCATTAGGCTGCACACCTCAAGCGTTGTCTCTCTTTCCTACCAACGGATCTTTGTGTGTTGAATCCATCAACAATGCTGTACAACTATTCAACACCAAGCTGCTTTCGCTGATCAACACCTTGAACACGAATCTCGAAGGCGCTAGATTTACCTTCATAGATTCATACAACATTTTATCTGGAAACTTCGCCAACATCCTTGGTAAGAAATGTTTGAACACACTACGGTTTTCGTCGAAAACTGTAAACTATAAGTAGAGAAAACATTTTCTTCATGAAAACCATAGTCTATACAATGGGAGATATGGTCAATTCTTAGTGGCAACAATTAATTTCATGTCTGAAACATGTCAAACGAAAACAATAGTATCAACATTATATGAATAGTAGGCTATAGTGATGAAAATAAAAGGTTTAATCTCATAGAACTATCCAAATTAATAGATAGAATGATTAGAAAAAATTACTTAAAGAAAACTTAAGCTCTAAATTATACTTAAATTTTAAAAGAAAAAACTAAAATCCACAATCATAATTTTGAAAAAGTATATCAAAGCAAATCACATAAGTACAATCTCTACACTTTTGGGAATTGACTAATGTTTGACTTTAATCTCAGGTATTAGAGTTCCAAATGCTCCCTGCTGTCAAATAAATATATTAACAGGGTTGTGTGCTCAAGAGGGAAATGTATGTAACAATAGAAATGAGTTTACATATTTCGACAACTTTCATATAACACAGATTGTGGCTAATTATACAGCTTCAAGAGCCTTCATTGCTCAGTCACCAGCCGATGCAAGACCACACGATATTCGAACTCTTGTTTCCTTATAAAAATGAGAATTCTAGTTCGATTGAATGTTGTCTGTGTATATGAATAAATTATAATTATAAATGAAGTTTGCATCAAGCTTTATATTAATTTTCTGACTCCTTTAGTCATGAAATATTATCATTAATGAAGTTTGTGTTGGAATCGCTTATTTAATAAGCGTGGACAAAGTATTTTGATCAATTAATTAAATGACGTGGAATTTGATTTAATTAAATTTAAATTAAATATTCCCGATGAACATAGTATATTCACTTTCTCGAAACCGATTTCCGGTGAGTGAGAAATAGCAGATTAAAGTTTGTCATTTAATATGGAGTTATGGAGATTAAAGAAATAAGTATGAAATGATTAATATTTATCCCACATTGATTAATGTATAGTCATTAATCACCTATATAGGTGGGTTCACTTATACATGATATAATTATGTGCACAAGTGATAGGCTGTCAAGCCCACACGCGCGCGCCGCCGTTGCCACCTGCCCGCCTCGGCCTCGGCCGGGGATGGGGCCTTGGTCTTGGCCTTGGTCCGGGTCCGGGTCGTGGGTTGTGGGTCGTGGACCTTGGGCCCTGGCCCAGCCTATAGTTTTTTTTGGACCACCATTTATTTGGGGCCCAAATTGACAGAACCCAATAGACAAAGCCCAACAGACGGAGCCCAATTCCGTTGGGCTCGTACGTGCACAGGGAGGCTGTCTAGGTACGTCTCTCGAAGCGATCAGCGAGCACGAGCACGTCCAGGTGCGTCTTGTCTTCAAGCCTCAACTGAAACCGCTGTAATTCCCGACTATTACACCAGCCATGATGAGGGATTTGAAGCAATTCAAATCTGTAACTCCTGTAACCACCATGCAGCCATGAATGGCTGCATGAATGAGCTTGAATGCTCCCGTTGACTCCAGCAGGCTCCCATGTTGGTGGTTGTGCCTATAAATAGGCATGCATTCCATTGCATAACACACTTGCAAAAAATCTGCATTCACGAAAAGCTCTCAGCATACATATATATCATCACTTTAGTCTAAGCTCTGTCCTCGCCTCATTCCAGTTCGCCGGAGTTTTTTCGGTTTTGTGGTGATGCTACCGATAAGACGAAAGCCGTTTTATCTTTGGGATGACACACCTGATCCGACAGCACTACCGGGGCGTATCTCGTCTTGTGGATAGAGAGTTTTCTCGACTCGGTTTTATATGGTTTTGTTAAGTTTTATTGTAATTCAATTTCGTGTTAATTTCCGTGTACTCTCAATCCTCTACTTTTATGTTCATTGTAATCGCCCGACAAGTTACTATATTTCTAACAATCGCAAGACGAGATATACTTGCCGTTCGGAGGAGGAGATTCTGTGACTTCTAAATTAAACTAATAATTTTCGATACTTAATCCCCTTTACTTGGAGATGTCGACCGTTCCTTCCACCATCGCTGCCACCACTCATGCGGTCACCGGTTCAACCGCCGCAGCGACTGCCGCTGCCTCCACTCCTGCCATCATCACGACCACTGTCAACTCCACTATTGCCGCCAATTCCGTTGGTTCGATGGGTTCATCCACTGCTGCTGGATTCATATTCTCAACGACCCCTTGGGTGTTTCAAAACCCATTTGGGGTCACTGTGGATCCATGTATGGATCGAGTGCTGGGGCCTTTGGGATCAACACGAGTGGCATGGGGCCAATCCCTCCGGTTCAACCGCCAAGGGTGATGCCGCCCGCCGAAAGACCACCGAAGTTCACGGGAGCCAACTTCAAAAGGTGGCAACAAAAGGCGTTGTTCTACATGACAACGTTGGGGTTCACTTGCTTCCTAACCGAAGACGGGCCGCCGGGGCCATGTGCACAAGAGACGAGCTTCATTGTTCGTAATGCCTACGATACTTGGCTAAATGGAGATTACATGTGTAAAAATTACCTTCTAAACATTTTAGATGATAGTCTTTACAGCGTATACTCAATTGTAAAAACATCCAAAGAGATGTGGGAAGCGTTAGAAAAGAGGTATCGTAGCGATGATGTAGGTATTAAAAAGTTTGTAATTTCTAGGTTTCTAGAGTCGACACAAAGCCGATCATGGAGTAAGTGGATGAGTTCTAACTCCTCATCCATGAAATCCACGCTGAGGGGATGCCGCTACTGGACGCATTTTGTGTCGCAGCGCTGTCCGCGAAGCTGTCTCCAAGTTGGAGGGATTTCAAGAGCTATCTTAAGCTCAAGCGCAAGGATATGACTCTTGAATGGTTGGTCTCTTGTATCCGCGTACATGTGGATAACAAGAAGCAAGACCAAATGTTGAAGGGCACTTTTGATGCCAAGACGAACTTGTTGGAGCATGGAGGTCTTTCCAACAAGCGTGGTCGCTTGGATGCCAATGACAAAGGTAAAGGAAAAGGCAAGCAACCTATCCAGAAGTTTGACGGTGATTGCTACAACTGTGGTAAGAAAGGCCACTTGTCGAAGGATTACCGCAAGACGAAGAAGGGCAACAAAAAGCAGAAGCAGGCTGCCAACGTCGCTAAGAAGGACTTCGACGAGTGGGATGCCGACGACCTTGCTACTATGATCACTGAGGAGGTCAACCACGTGGAGAATTAAGGTGAGTGGTTCCTTGATACCGGCGCCACCGTTCATGTGTGTGCAAACAAGAACTTGTTTGTTAACTGCAAGGTTATTGAGGAGATGAAGCTCAACATGGGAAACCAAGCCTCGTCCGAGGTTGCTAGAGTTGGAGACGTGGTCCTCAAGGTGACGTCCGGCACGCCGATCACTTTGAAGCAAGTGTTGCACGTCCCGGATATACGCAAGAACTCGATTTTAGTTAGCAAGGGGTTTGAATTGTTTTTCAAGTCTAACTATTTCACAATTAAGAAGTTTGGAAAGCCTCTTGGTAGAGGTTATCTTGCCGGGGGTCTTTTCAAACTAAGCAGTGTTGTTGTACGCCCTGCACCCAAGGCGCTTGTTGCTAATGAAAAAGCTACTACTTCCTCTTACTTGAGTGAGTGCTCCGATTTATGGCATTGTAGATTAGGACACGTTAATTTAAATTCTATAAAACATTTAGTAAATATGAATTTACTAAAAATCAAAGAAGTAAATACTCAAAACAAATGTGAGATTTGCGTTGAGGCAAAAATGACTAAAATGATGTTTCATTCAATGGAACGAAGCACAAAATCCCTTGAGTTGATTCACACAGACGTGTGTGATTTAAAATTTGTGCAAACTATAGGTGGTAAAAAGTACTTTATCATTTTCATCGATGATTGCACAAGATATTGTTATCTTTATCTTCTAAGAAGTAAATATTGGATTTGTATACGTAAATCAATACGTTTTAGTATTTAATGCTGTATGGATCCGGGTTTTCACTAAACAACCCTTATCTGATTAATATTAAATAAGCACATATTTATGTCCAATTATCTCTTGTAAAAAGGTAGATCATATTCGTGTGTTGTAGATCACAGAAGATGGATATGATTGGATTAACCTTATGAGATATAAATAACAATCACAGCCTAGACATCTCTAGGACCAGATGTTGCCTGAGGCTGCAGTACAAAGGAAACGAGTGGTTTATCTTGACTACTCATTGTACTGGTACGTCGTTACGTATTGATAGGATCACAGTTGAGATATGTTCTCCTACCTGATCTAAGTGGAGAACCTAGATCTCGATGACTTTTAAACCAGTCCTAACCCCAATAGGATTACATTTGTATGTACATGTCTGTATGTCACTTTGACTTACCATGGGTGAAAGTTTTTCGTCAACTCAATATTCTCCGTATCTTGGGTGGCAGCAGTTCGCATATGATAGATGTGAATTTGTATTGGCCAACCGTATCCAGTATAAGGTTGATGATATCCCCTGAGGGGCTCAAAATGATTATTGTACTAAACTCTGTAGGTTGATTAAGTTCAAGTACGATAATAAAGTATGAGTGGTACTACTCTGGATATTAATAAGAAATTAATTAATTTAAAGCAATCAATGACTTTAATTAATTAATGGATATCGGGTATCTTATATACGGGGATTTATTTAAGTATAAAATTACAACAAAACCCGACTCAAATGTTAGGTAATAAAGCGGTAAGTCAGTATTAATTCTTTACTGGAATGAATTAATTAATGTTCTTGGCTGAACATTATATATTAATTCGTAGGAGGCCCAACTTTATTATATGTAATTGATCCCTGGGGTGGCCCAAAAGCTCATAGTCTATAAAGGAATTAACCTAAAGCCCAGGCCCAGACCTAATTAGTATTTTAATAGTAATTCTCTACACAGAATCTCTACGGTTACAGATTAACGTATTTTCAAGAGAGAAAAAGAAAAACCTAGAGAGTGTAGAGAGAGGGGGGGTAGCGGCTGCTGGGAGGTGTTCCAAGGTTGGGATTTCTTGTAGATTGCTTTCCACCAAGTAGCGGGATCTGGCGAGGACACACCTCAGAAGATCAGTTCTGGAGTCTCAGATCGATTCACTTATTCGTCAATTTGGAGGTACATTCCTAAATATCTATGTGATGCATTAAATTCATAGATGTATGTTTAAGATTAAATCAATGTTATAGATTATGATAACCCGAGTAGATCCGAGGGCATGTCGAATACGGGTTCACTACCCGAGATTATTCCTACAGTAAAGACGAGGCTATTGAAGTGTTTAAAAACTTCAAGAATGAAGCCAAGAATCAATTAGGCTGTCGAATTAAGATGGTTCGAAGTGATAGAGGTGGCGAAGATGTAGCCCTGTTTGAGGTATTATGCAATGAAAGTGGTATAATTCATCAAACAACTGCTTCTTATTCACCACAATCTAACGGCGTTGCTGAACGTAAGAATGGAACACTTAAAGAGATTATGAATGCTTTATTGATTAGTTCAGAGTTGCCCCAGAACATGTGGGGGGAAGCTGTTTTGACAGCCAATTACATACTGAATAAGATTCCACTCAAAGGTAGGGACGTCACTCCTTATTAGTTATGGAAAGGTAGAAAGCCATCGTACAAATATCTCAAAGTGTGGGGGTGTTTAGCGAAGGTTGAGATGCCTCTACCTAAGTAAGTTACAATTGGTTCTAAAACGGTCAATTGTGTCTTTATTGGGTATGCACTGAACAACAACTCCTACCGGTTCAGTATCCACAAGTCAGAAGCACCTGATATGTCTGTGGGAACAACTTTTGAATAAAGGAATGCAGTATTCTTTGAAAACATTTATCCATGTCAAGACAAGGATAAAATGGAAAGCAATTCTAGCAATAGAATTGAAGATATAGCCACTAGTTCTAAACCTGTGGATGAAGTACCGAACTCACGAAAGCGACTGAGGTCTAATCCGGAGGACTTAGAACTGAGACGTGGAAGTCCTGTCAGGACACCAATGACATTTGGTCCTGACTATATAGCATTCATGTTGGATGAAGAACCAACATCAATCAAAATAGCTTATGCTAGACCAGATGGGTCGCTTTGGAGGGAAGCCGTCCAGAGTGAAATTAACTCTATTATGAAAAATTGCACGTGGGTGTTGGTTGATTTACCGGAAGGTAGTAAACCTTTAGGATGTAAATGGATACTTAAAAGGAAATACAAAGTTGATGGATCAGTTGATAAATATAAAGCCCGTTTGGTTGTAAAAGGCTTTAGGCAAAATGAAGGGTATAGTTTTTTCGATACCTATTCACCTATAACTAAGATTACATCCATTCGTGTGCTTATCGCGATTGCTGCTTTGCACAATCTCAAGATTCACCAAATAGCTGTTAAAACTGCGCTTCTGAATGGTGACCTTGAAGAGGAAATTTATATGGAGCAACCTGAAGGGTTTGTATTACCTAGCCAAGAAAGGAAGGTATGCAAACTGGTTAAGTCTCTATATGGATTAAAACAAGCACAGTTGCAATGGCACTTGAAATTATATAACGCAATGTTGTCAAATGGATTCAAGATAAACGAGTGCGACAAATGTATCTATATTAATAACACGAATAACGACTACGTTATAGAGTGTCTTTATGTAGATGACATGTTGATCATGGGAAGCAATATTCGAGTGATCAACGACACCAAAAACATGTTAAAGAGAAATTTTGACATGAAAGATATGGGGATAGGCGATGTGATTCTTGGAATTAAGATTGTAAGAACATCGAATGGGATCGTCTTGACACAATCTCATTATGTTGAGAAAGTGCTCAAGGAGTTCAATGCTTTTGGAAGCTTACCGGCTAAAACTCCAATTGAGCTCAATGTTCACTTGAGCAAAAGAACCAAAGGGAGCCTGTGGCACAAGAAGAGTATGCACGGGTCATTGGGTGCTTAATGTATCTTACTAATTGCACCCGATTCGATCTTGCGTGTGGGGTAAACAAATTGAGTCGTTACACGAGCAATCCAAACAAGGAGCATTGGAAGGCTCTTGTAAGAGTATTGAGATACTTAAA
>JAYJMF010269270.1:0-13941 GCA_036873715.1 Salvia sclarea
ATTAAAAAAAAATGGGCCCCTAATATTTCTGGGCCCTAGGCGGTTGCACTCCCCGCCTAGGCCCAGAACCGGCCCTGTGGATTAGATAGGATTAGTCTTGTGTTATGGTGTTCTGTTGGATGGACCGAGTCTTAATCTTGGGATAATGTCACGTAGGGTTAGTTTTGGACTTAATCCCTATATCAAACTTAATCATGCATGGCTGGTGTTAATTAGACCAATACAATCGCGCATTATCTCGGACTAATTTAGTTTTGAGTAAATAAACACTGTCTACAGAGAATATAATCGATGCGGTTTGGAGTTATGAGTGGACTTGATGAAAATATGAGCTTGACTTGAAGGTAAAACGCTACAGTAAAACAAATTATATCAATATTAGAGATATCTTGTGAATTTTCTTTTAAAATGATATTTTGTAAATTTTCTATTTAATGAAAGAGTCCATTTGTTTCTCATAATAATTTTGACATATCTTGTCATTTAACAGGGGTCAACTTATCTGGTGAAAGGCTCCCAGTGTCAACTTTTGAAGCATATATGGTTCGCATTTATCATTCTCATATGTCAGATTAATCCTGAATTTATTTTGAGGCTGCTGCTGGGACATAGTTTGACGAGGTCTACGGTTTTAATTTTTCGAATTGGAACAGAATGCTGAGTTATATCATAAATTTTCGAATTCGACACAAAAGAAATAATATGAAATTGTGACTAATGCCTAGTTGAGCAATACTGATCACCACTTTTTTTCTTTTAAGAAAATGCGTTTAATTCACTTGTGGCATCCTCTTCCATACCGATAACAAACATGCATGCCTGCCACAACTATCAATACTACATGATATTAGCCACTACACCCATCGCAATTCTCTCTAGTGGTAAAAAAATTCGGAAAAAATAAAAAAAACATAAGGTCAAAAAAAATACGAGGGGTGGGAGTGGGAGGGTGTGTGTTTGGGCCCAGAATTATCTTTTAGAGTGGGCCGTAGACTTAAAGCCCATAAACGACCTTTTTCCAACGCGTGAGTATTGGGTCCATTGACCAAGAAAGATGATCTCATCTTGTTCAACTCAGTCTCAACTTCAGAGTTAACATAAATCTCTTTTAAAACCGAGATTCATTTCATAAATGAAATAAAGTCAAATTTTCTAGCTAATATAAATATTCCAATAGCAATTTTGTTTTCTCTATTTCTACAATAGTTCAGATTCCTCCCTAAATTGCTTAAATAATGATGAAGCTAAAAAGTCAAGATTCAATTTACCCAGTTACGTCTTGCCCGAGAGGAATGTCAATGTATTCATAATTAATCAATTTGCCTAGCGTCCAAAATTTTAGCCTGCGTAATCACTAACTTTAAGCATATATTTGGAATTTAAACAAAGTGATGTATATATATTTCCGTGGAAACAGTGCACCTCTATCAGTCTCACAATTCACAAATATATAGTGATTGTGTGCAAATAAATTAGAATGTGCTATATAAACATAATTAATTCCCTAACTACCATAATTATACAAGACTTGGATCACAATTTTCACCAAACTCATCATTGACCTACTTATCTAAGTCGTGAGGTTCCACCTTCAAATAAAATATAAAAAAAACCAGAGCAAGAAACTTTCAACCCCACCCTGCACAAACCATAATATTAATTCCCCAATCCCCGGCGAATTCTGTTGAGAAGCTTAGAATAAAATTGGCAATGGCGATGAAAACCTCCCATCACGACGATGAGAGAGATCAGATAAAACATTTCAGCCACCGCCACCCGCTGGCGGCGGCGGAGATTCACGAAGAAGACGAAAAAGGCGTGTGCTCCGGCTGCGGAGCACGACGTCGTGGCGGGCCCCGCCTTCGCTTGCACGAAGCCGGGCTGCGGCTTCCTCCTCCACGCCCTCTGCTCCGACCTCCCCCACCGCCTCCGCCACCGCTGCCACCCCGACCACCCGCTAACCCTCCTCCCGGCGCCGGGGGAGTTCACGTGCGACGCGTGCGGGATGTCCGGGCGCGGGTTCACGTACCACTGCGGCACGTGCGAGGTGGACCTCCACGTGGCGTGCGCGGCGCTGCCGGAGGTCGAGCACCGGGGCGATCATCGCCATCCGTTGATCTTGATTGGCGGGAAGGTGATCAAGGGTGGGGATTTTGTGTGCTACGGCTGTAACGGTGGTCGTGTGGGGTGGATGTATTGCTGCTTGGCTTGTAGGTGTGGTTTGCATTTGGCTTGTGCGGGAGGTACAGATATAATATCGTGACAAACTATAACTCCCCACAGGCGAGACCACTACACTGTACTAAGACGTGACAATTACGGCCGGACAATGATCCACAAAGTGGGAAAATATCCGCACAAAGGTGGAATTTGAACCTGGGATCTCACAAAGGAGAGTCCCTGGGTGCCTCAGCCTTCCTCGGCATATGCTTTTTTATTTTGAAAATTAATTATATGTGAGATGGAAACCACAAAAAATAATGGAGTCTTTCTTTGTGAAGTTGTATTGTAAAAGGTGGTAAATCATCAGTCATGAAGTGTATATTTGAATGCTCTTTATAAATCATCTCTAGTATACATATCCTGTCAGACCAAGTAATTTAGTGATTTTAGTTTTTATTAAATTAGTCCAAATTCCAAATACTATCATAGGTGGATGTAGGAAGATGGCTGGAGGGGCTTAAGCCCCTGACAACCCATTTATTTTTTTTACTTTTGCTACAATGAAATTTGTTAGAATTATCCCTATTAAGCCGACACCATTAAAACTGAATTTATCGAAAGTTAGAGGATGAGGAGGGACTGAAATTGCAAAGAAAAAGAGAAGAAATTGAAAATTATAGTATTTTATATTTAAAATATGACTTAAACTTTATAGATATTGTTAACATGGGTGGCTCTTGGATCTTGGTGTTCCATAAGTGAATCAACCGTTAACTCAGTGAAAAATCAATATCGGATAGAACAGTGAAGCCTCTGCCAACAATTTTACTTGCATTGATATGATACTGCATACATTCATTCTATTATCAAAATATCAATTCTCATTTTCACTCTAAAACTCATGCACATTTCAGGCTAAGATGAACAAAACTTAACGTCGAATCTCGGGCGTTAATATGGTATACCAGTAGTTGATAATGAGTTCATTAATTCACTATTATACAGTATTAATATCCATATCAATCGAATTCGAGAATTATATCGATCACATATATTTTTATATAGTGACGGTCCTGGATGAATCGGCAATATTTTTATTTAAAGGAATTAAAACCCGATGCATCTGAGAAAACATTGAATTAATTATATATTGATTACCTGAAGTTTTTCTTTAAAAAACCCCGAGGAATCTAAGAAAAGTAGAAAACAGTGGACTTTTATTGGAGGTTAAATTTAAGTCGACCGAGGGAGTCGGGGAGTGAGGGAGGTGTTGAAAAAGTCGGCAATTTGTGGTGAAATAAATCATTGAGGGAGTGTTTGGTTTTGAACATAAACCTTGATATAAAATAAAATAATTCATCCGAATTAATCAAATGTTATGTTTGAATGACCCTTCTATCCATAATTAAAATTGACTTATTAGAATTTGGAATGACAAAAACATATTTAAAGAAGACAAATATTTGGAATGAGAGAGAGATGGGGCCGACTTTCATGTGATTAGAGATGAAAGTGGATTTTTGGTTTTTGATATCCGGATTCGGCCCAAACACGGCCTTTGGGTCCACTAGATTATATTATTATTATATATATTATTTATTTAATTTTTTAATTCTAACATTTCAAGGTACAAACTATAAATTATAGTAATACATTTATTATAGAAAATAAGAGGGTTTTTTTTTGTTCTCATGCAAAATTACAAGCAATAGAAAAAAGAATTTTGAGAAGAAACTTATGGAATTGGATTCCGTTTGTGGATGGATCTTATGAAGGTGGCTTTGATCTAATTTTTTTGGCCAAATTAATTTGAACTTAAGCAACAAAAAGACAAAACCAAATTTGAATCTGAGTCTAGCAAGATATGCTCCACATCAGACCACATCGGATCTTTTCTTTTTGTAATTTATTAAGAATTTTTTGGATAATAATAATAATAATAATAATAATAATAATAATAATAATAATAATAATAATAATAATAATAATAATAATAATAATGCATTCATATACGTACACATAGACTTTTCTTGACAAAGAGAGAGAGAAAGAGACTTGGCTAGTTGGCCGTCATAATTTATTGCTTTCGATAATAATAAGTAATAACCCCTTTCAAAAAAAAAAATAATAAGTAATAACAACAACAATAATAATAATACCAGCAAATAATAATAATATCGAAAATTAATAAAAAATAGCCAGGAAAAATAATTTTGATATTATGCTAATTCTAGTAATAATTGTTTAATTTATCCTATGACATAGTTAATTTAAATAAATAATAAAAACATATTCTATTATATCAATCTTACCAAATAGTTAAAACACCCCCAGTGGCGATCAAGCTCTCGAAAGGGACCGATGCGACTGGTTTAGCAACCGCGGACCTCTTTTATTGACTATATTTGCTAATAGCATTATTCTCGATTTTTAAGCAAAAAAAATTCTCTTGTACCTTCTTTTCCATTTTGTTCTTCTTCTTTTTTTTTTTTTTTTTTTTTTTTCCCCATTTTGTTCTTTTCTTTAGGTACATTTTATTCTCTTATTATTAATCTCGTAAAATATGATGTGATACAATTGACCCAAAAAATTAAAATGTCAACGTATTCGCAATTAAGACTCGTGCAACTTGAAACGTGCAAGGCAACTTCATCATGAATTACTCCTTATCTGCAGTTTCGTACGTAGGGTCCGAAATTCGAAGCTGCCTAACTATAATCAATCAATTCCTAATCAACTTGTTCCAGTTTTGGCACTTGAGTTGAGATTGTGTTTCATATTTAAAGTCTCATTTTGTGTTTTATATTTTTCTTTTCAATTTCATATATTGTAGTTTAATTATATTATTGTTGATGAAGGTTCATTTCATTCAGTTATGATATATATTTATTTTTTATTATTTAATTTTACTTTTAATTCATTTTTATGGTTGATAAATTTAAAATTAGAATATATATATATATATATATATATATTTAATTTTTAAATATTATTCATGATATTATAATAAAAATTGTATAATAAATGTTTTTAAAATAATAAAATCAAATGGTGGCACTGGCACACAAAAAATTATGATCTAATCCACAGTTGTTGATGGCTATATATGTATTGCATATTCTTCCAAAAAATATTAATCCCTCAAGGTTCATTTGACACAATCAACCTTCCCCCTTTTTTCCAAATAATATACTCAATATTACGCGGATCATGTATTCAATTTCCGTATAATCACATAATTAAATCAATAAAATCTCCATTTGATGTTGTGCAGTTAAACGACAAGATACTACCATTCAATATTCGTACTCGTACAAATTTATAGAATCATATATTTCACATTCCTTATATCATATACTCCAATATTATTATACATTACTTGGTAGTATGTCATCATTGACTTGTTCTCCACCTAATAAAAAAATACCGCTCATACACTTAATTCCCCCCCACCCCTTATATATATATATATATATAAGTAATTAGCTCAAACACACACACACACACACTACGCATTCTAAATATCCCAATTTTCCTTAGCTAAAACATAATTTAAAAAAAAAAAAAAAAAGTAGTGGAAAAATGGCTATGGTGATGACGATCTCGAATGAAGAGATAGAAGCTAGCAAGGGAGAGAAGCTGCAATTGCAACTGAGCCATTTCGGCCACCGCCACCCGCTGGCGGCGGCGGAGGTTCACGAGGAGGAGAAAGGCACGTGCTCCGGCTGCGAGCACGGCGTGGCGGGCCCCGCCTACGCGTGCACGAAGGCGGGGTGCGGCTTCCTCCTCCACGGCCTCTGCTCGGACCTGCCGCGGCGGCTCCGCCACCGCGGCCACGCGGCGCACCCGCTGGCGCTCCGGCCGCCGCCGCCGCGGGGGTTCACGTGCGGCGCGTGCGGGCGGGAGGGGCACGGGTTCACGTACCGGTGCGGCACGTGCGAGTTCGACCTCCACGTGGAGTGCGCGGCGCTGCCGGAGGTGGAGCACCGCGGGGACCACGTGCACCCGCTCGTGCTCGTCTGCGACGATCAAAAGAGGAGTGGGAAGAATAATATGGACGGCTGGGATTTGGTTTGCTACGGGTGCGGGGATCGTGTGGCGGAGGGTGGATGGATGTATTGCTGCTTGGCTTGTAGGTGTGCTTTGCACTTGGCTTGCGCTCAAAATTGGTGATTAATGTATTTGTTGTGTTGAACTTTTCTTTTTCTTCTTGAAGGTGATGGAGACTTCATAATTGGAGTCCCTTTTGTGTTCAGAGATACCAAATGTATATTTCCACTATATTCAATGTAATTTAATGTCACTTTTTTCAACTGCAGTTTTAAGAATGTGGGTTGATTCATGATTGTGTTGTGAGTGTACATTTGTGATAAATAAGTTGAGAGATTGAGTTCGGAGAGAATAAAGAATAGTGTCCAAAAATAAAATATGCAATTTTATAGTATATGTAGGTTATATAGACATACCATGATACCACTACCATTGTAGTTAAGGATAAAAATGATTTTAACCATAAGAACTAGCCATCTTCATGGACAAAAATATATTTATGCCATTTAAGAGAAAAATGTGATGTGAAATTGAGCATGATGCGAAATTGAACATCAAATGTGATCTAAAACGTGATCATATGAAGAGAGAGTGCAGCACTTTATTTTCTAGCTAGCTATTAATTTGGAGTGCGCAGATAAGTGTTGTGATAATTGGCTTGTTTCCTGTGAATTGACTAGTTGAGGTTACACATCGAGACTATTCAATATTAATAAAGTACATTAAATGTTATAAAAAAAAGTACATTAAAGATAAACATAAACAAAGAAAATTGATATATATTATATAATTTTCGTGTTTTGAATATCAATTATTCGCACTTCGCATGAGATCTCGTCTCCTATCATGAGTAATCCAATTACATGACGCTAAGTAGCTAGAGATCGATCGGTGTGGTGCACAATAATTGCACACATCTTCTTCCTTTTTTTCCTTTTAACTTAGTTAAGTTAACAGCAAAGCAAATACATACTGCAATATGTTAATCTCAAATATGTTTCATTAATTACTTCAATTATTTAATTAATTGCATCTAAGATCTACTTTTAGAAAATCGATACAAATCAACATGTATCAGAAATATTCGCAAATGGTATATAAAACAAGTAGAAAATAAGGATTCGCAATCGCAAACACCTTTTTAACATGCTAAATGCCATACATATTGTATAAATAAAATCAGTTACCTAACTAATTTATTCTACTAACTCCACTAAATTGAAATTAATAGTGTCTTGTTGGAGTTCGTACAACCACTTCTGGAACCCACAATCACATGCATATCTTTATATAATACATGCTTCTTTTTGCACATGTAGCTAGTTTTTATTCTTAAACAGGTACCTTAATTTCTTATTCTTAATTTATCACAAAATTTTTGAATTTTTGTTTTCTTCGTCTTCTTCTTCTTTTTTGTTCTGGAACAATTATAACAACTTCTATATATTGGAAAAGACGAAATTAATAGATGAGATAACTAACACAGATTAGAGAAAATAACCGGATTAAGAAATATATGGTTCAAACACCTGAAAATAACAAAAAATATATAAAAATAAAAAATAAAAAAATCAGAGCATTTAGTCGAAATTCGGAAGTTGCAAAGTTTATCTTAGGATTATGAATCATAAAATATATGGTATTTGAGAATAAGTTGATTAATACCTCTCGTCGGTAAATGATCATTGAGTAATAATGATATTGTGTCATGTTGCACTTCATTATCTGAATGTGTGCGGCCATAATCCAAGCACTATAAATGAAATTAAGACGATACAAATTTGAATTTTAATGGAGAAAATAGTAACACACTCTTTTTATTAAACTTATTTCCCAAAGTCGTTGCATTTGGGTCTTTTTTAGACAAAGAAAAGTCGTTTTATGTTGTAGGCATGTTTGTCATCAATTTTTTTATATTCTCCTCTTGACAATTGACGTGTATAATTTTTCTGATCATATAATAATTTCCGGTACCTCTTTTTTAAGGAAAATAATTTCCGGAACTTAAATAATGATATTCGAGAGAAAAGGGAATAATTCGAAGTTGGCTAAATTTTTTTGATACTTTGTGCCCCGGGAAAAGATGAGGTTTGACCGGGCTATTAGAGACGGCCAAATTTCCGACCAGCATTCCGACAGCTCTCTATCGGCGGTGGCGACTGATATGAGTTCATCGATTTCGAATTATAGTTTAGGGTTTCTGATTTCGAATTGGGCGAAATCAACTTAGCTGATATTGCAACGGAGCTCTATAAACTTTCTTATATGACAAATTGACCCACAAACTTTAACTGCTAATGTTTTATGACAACGCAACCCTCTATAAGCCAAGACTACAAGTTCTCAATAATTACATTTGATTTGAGCCCCTCGATGTTCTTAAGATTAACCTTTGGACTTTCAAAATAATTATAAACGAATATGAATTTCCTCTATTATTTCCAATTAATGTCACAGGAATAGAAAAAAATACAAGTTACTATTTCAAACAAACTTTGATTATCATTGAGCAATTATAGCGCCATTTCTAAGTCTAAGATGTGTGTAACATAACTTTATCGCTTTTATAAAAATAAAAATATTCATAATCTATTGTTACTCGTGACGTGAGTGCTTCGAGCAAACTTCGTTCTATAACAATAATTTAAATTGTTTGGGCAAACTTCAACTAGATAATAGTAACTCGGACTTGTGAACAAATTTAGACAAGAAGAAAATTGAAAATGCAAAGTGATCGACATGTATTGAGCCACTTGTTGAGCATTACTAGCCAAAATAATACAAGTAGAAGGTCAGTCAACACAAGAAATTTCCAATAGATGACAATTATAGAGATGTGGACTAATTCAAATTCAACTCAACTCCAACTCCCACATGCATTCATGAAGAATCTCATAAGTTGGCACCCAGTTTTCCCATTTGTTTTTCTCAACATGATCATCTTTCACAAATCCATTTTATACAACCTCCCAATCTACTCACCCTTGATCATCATCACCAGCATCAACCCTCATTTCACCATAGCAAGAAATTAATTAACCAGTATCAATGGAGTCGAAGCACTTCAGCCACCACCACCCCCTATCCTTCCACCAACTCCAGCAAGCCCACTGCTCCGGCTGCAAAACCCCGGCCTCCGGCAACGTCTACGCCTGCTGGCAATGCAGCTTCTTCCTCCACGACCAATGCTTCCGGGCAACCCGCTCCCTCCGCCACCCCTCCCACCCTCTCCACCCCCTCTCCCTCGTGCCGATTCCTACCTATCCATCGGCAACCTTCTTCTGCAACTCCTGCAACCTCGCCGGAGATGGATTCTCCTACAGCTGCTCCGCCTGTGAATTTGATATTCACATCCATTGCGCTCTAATCCCCAATTCTAACCCTAGCCCTAATTTTAGCCCCAATTTTATTCCACATCCAGTCTATCCTCCTCCCAATCCCATCCAATCCCCTGTTATCCCCAATTCTAACCCTAACCCTAATTTTACCCCCAATTTTAATCCACATTCAGTCTATCCTCCTCCCAATTTCACCCAATCTCCTGTTATCCCCAATTCTAATCCTAACCCTAATTTTACCCCCAATTTTAATCCAGATCTGGTCAATCCTCCTCCTGCTATGGCATACCCCTATCCGCAGCCAAATCCGCCGCCGCCGGAGGCTAATCCGACTTACAGCACCGTCGTCAATGCCACCACCACCGCCGCCGATCCACCGCCGCAGCAATTGCCAAAGCCTTCATCATCATCGATAATTAAGCATTTCAGCCATCCGCACGCGTTGAAGCTGATGGAGATGGAACAGAAGAAGGCGAAGATCTGCTCCGCTTGCGAGTGCGAGGTGAGCGGCGGCGCCGCCTACTGCTGCACGGAGCCTTTCTGCGGCTTCAACCTCCACAAATCCTGCTTCGATTCGCCGCGGGAGGTGAGGCACAAGTCGCACCTGGAGCATCCGCTGACGCTGCTGCCGTCGCCTCCGTACAGCGACGGATTCACCTGTAACGCGTGCTTGAAAGACGGGAAGGCCTTCGCCTACAACTGCGCCGCCTGCGCCTACGATCTCCACATCGACTGCGTGCAGTGGCCGGATGCCGTGGCGCGGCCCGACCACAAGCATGATTTGACGCTATACTACTCGTCTCCGGCGGCGGAGGCGGCGGAGGATGCGGCGTTCGAGTGCGATGTCTGCAGGAATCCGGTGCACGAGATGGCGTGGTTGTACCTGTGCCGCGAGTGCGATTTCGGGACGCATCTCGAGTGCGTGGCGTCGGGGATTCAGCAGGAGAGCGGCGCCGCGGCGGCGAAGGCGGAGGAGGAATTGATGAGGGAGGTCGAGCTGAAGTTTGCGGTGCTTCAGCTTTTGCTCGGAGCGCAAGGACAGAATGCAGCGACGAATGCTATCTAATTAATTATTTTAATGGAGTTTGCGCGCGAGAGATTAAATATTACTAGTATTAAATGTTCTGATTTTCTCCTAATTAATTTCTCTTGTCTGTAAATTGGGTTACGATTGAGACGGCTGTTTCCGTTTTCTGGTGTTTTTTCAAATAAGTCATTAATATTGTACAAAATAATCATGTTAATTGCAAGTGATCGGATTTCTATAGCAATTGGTTGGCTGTTAAAATTTCAAAAACATATATAACTGCATTGATCTTCTTCTTATTCATATATATCATAATATGAATAAGAAATATTTTACAGAGATGCATGCATCTTAAGGCGGAGACCACTACGTTTATATTTTATCGTGTAAATGCACATTATTTGCGGTCAACTATTTATTTTTTTGTAAAATTGTACTGAGCATGATTGTGTTGCAAAACGACAAACCAGTGGGGGCTGTAATCTTCCATTGCTTTTAATATTGTATGTAAGCAGCTAATTAATTGATTATGTTTAAATAATCAAGCCGAAAGGATGAGCCATGGAATTTGGATCCTTTCACCATCTTGAGATGTTACAGCCACTGTACATGTAAATTATATTAGTGGCTACATGTAATTTATATTTATTTCAGTTAAGGAAAAAAAACCATCATAAATAAATTAATGTAAGTAGAAAAGTAATTAAGTGATTGTCCATGACGAGCTAGGATGTCAAACAGGTGATGATGCAAATTGGAGGATAGGCCAAGTCATATATGTGAGATTCGTGATTATCTATATATGAGTTGAATTGGCCCTTCCCAATTAAGCATATTGACTTGCATATTTCTAAGTTGATCTAATCATTGATCAAAATAATTACAGTAATTGTCGGAAGTCACTGTAATCTATAAGTAAAATAAATGGTTGCACGACCAAAATGTAAGTACTCATTATTCATATCAATAATCAATATCCCAAATTAATTGTATCTCAACTCAGAAATTTGCAAGTCAATGTGCATAATGGAGAGGGACTAATTCAACCCACAATTGGTCCTATCCTCCAACTTGCATAACCTATTTAACAAAGAAAAAAAATAAATCTTATATGCTTGATTTTGATCACCACCAAACACAATCAAATTGATCACAATGGAGCTGAAGCATTTCAGCCACCACCACCCCCTTCTACCCCACCAACTCCATCAACCTTCCCAACTCCATTGCTCCGGCTGCAAATCTCCGGCCTCCGGCAACCTCTACGCCTGCCGGAAATGCAACTACTTCCTCCACGACCAATGTGTTCGAGCATCACGCTCCCTCGTCCACCCCTCTCACCCCCTTCACCCCCTAACTCTAGTCCCATATCCCACTCATCCATCTACTTCCTTCTTCTGCAATTCCTGCAACCTCACCGGCCACGGCTTCTCATACACTTGCTCCCATTGTGATTTCGATCTCCACCTCCATTGCGCTCTCAACCCTAACCCTAACCCCAATCACAATCCCAATCCCCAAAATTTTCACAATCCTCCCCAAAATCCTACAAACCCTAATCCCAATCCCCAAACTTTTCACAATCCTCCCCAAAACCCTAAAAACCCTAATCACACACAAAATCACAATCCACCACCGCCGCCGCCACAACACAACCATTTCAGCCACCCCCACCCCCTCAAGGAGGTGGAGCTCGACGACGACGTCCCCACAAAACCCTGCTCCGCCTGCGAGCACAAACTCTCCGGCACCACCTACTCGTGCGCCGAGCCCCACAACTGCAGCTTCAGCCTCCACAAGGCCTGCTTCGAAGCCCCCCGCGAAGTCCGCCACAGATCCCACCGGCGCCACCCCCTCACCCTCCTCCCGGCGGCGCCCTACGCCGGCGGATCCTTCACGTGCGACGCGTGCCAGCAAGGCGGGAGGGGGTTCGCCTACACGTGCGGCCCGTGCGGCTACGACCTCCACATCGACTGCGTCCGGTGGCCCGAAACGCTGTCCCGGCCCGACCACCGGCACGCCCTCGTTTTATACCACGAATCGCCCTTCCCGGCGGCCGGCGGCACGGTTTTCTACTGCGACGTTTGTGGGGGAGATGTGGATGAGAAGGCGTGGGTTTATTACTGCAGAGAGTGTGATTTTGGGACTCATTTGGAGTGTGGGAGCTCTGAGGTGAAGGCTGAAGATCTGTATTTGAAGTTGCAGGAGATGAAATTGCAGGCGAGGATTGATGATGAGGTGAGGGAGAGTATGCTTGATTTGTGGGATGATCGTAAGAAGAAGTATACTTATATCTGATTTTTAGTGCTTGAAATTGAAATTAGGGTTTTTTTTGCCGTAATTTTCACTGTCTGCGGCGGGTTGAATACTTGAATTCAGTGGCTTCTTAATAACTTTGAGTTTGTTTGTTGTTGTATCATTATAGTTTGTGAATGCAAGCTACATTCATCAATCAAATTAAATAAGAAGTATATAGTTATTTTTTGTGTTTGTTTGAAAACTCGACTGCATGCCCTATCTATACTCAGTGCCTTACTATTTACTTGCCAAAAAAGGAGGAAGATGATGACGTATATACGTGGCATTTTTTAGATGGTTGTTTTCGTTTTCTCATTTATTCAAACATATATACGTGCGATAAAATTGTGATCCACATGCAAAACCCTTTATCCGATTTTGTTGATCCAAACCCGTAAAAAATACTCGTCAACTCCCTTTTTTGCAAAACCAGTATAATATACAGGACGATTAATCCTACGTATATGTCCAAATTCAAACAAATCATGTGTTTTCCATTTCCCAAAATTCAAACAAACAATTTTAGTTAATTAATCAGAATAAGCTATCGCGATATGCCAATCTTTCTTTTGGGTGAGACTCTGGTTCTTCATAACAGGATTGATTGGATTTTGGAATACAATACCAAGCGATTTCGAGTGGAATTATGATTTAGGGATGATGAGAATGAGAATCTGGCAAAACAGATGATATTAGGGTTTTATGCCAACTACAATCCGTTCGATTATGTCAGATAAATTGGACTCTTTACTTAATTTACGTATGATTGCAACCGGAATTTGATTTAATTTGTCTACGCACATATCACATTATCACGTCGACAATGCACATTTTCACTTCATGCATCCAAATCCTTACAAAAGTACAAACAAGTACATATATAATTTATTTAATTTTGAGCCAATAGTCTTGTCATTTATTATAGAAACAAAATTGCGGATGATATCCTCTGTGCCACAATTTCTGTGTGTCACCGTGTGCCACTAAGAATTTTAATATTTTTTAATAATGTTTATTATAAAATAAAATTTTATTATCTCATAATACAACATGATTAACATTTAT